>WBND01000062.1:1067463-1097043 GCA_013398595.1 Tychaedon coryphoeus
ACCGGGAGCAGCAGCACCGGGAGCAGCAGCAGCAGCAGCAGCAGCCCGCGCCCCGCCGGCGGCGGTGGCTCCTCAGGCGGCAGCGGGGGCAGGTGCGGGCGCTTCCGCGTCGCGCTGCGAGGAGGAGCAGGACGAGAAGGAGGAGACGGCGGCGGAGCGGCGGGCGGCGCGGCCAGCGGCCCGGAGCCGGGCCGGCGTGCCCGTGGGCGTGCTCCCCGGCGGGGAGGACCGCCCGCCGCCCACATCCCCGCCGCCGCCGCCGCTAACTTTGCTTCTCCGCAAAGAGCCGCCCTTCGGCAAACAGAGGGTCGGCGGAGCCGGCGTCCGAGCCGGCCCCAGCGATGAAGGGCCGGCGACGGTGGCGAGGCGAACATCGCCGCTTCGCCGCGGTGCTGGTGCTGTACACGCTGCTGCTGCTCCTGCTGGTGCCCTACGCGCTGGACTACGGGGCCAGGCGCGGGCGAGTGGACGAGGAGCCGCTGCTGCGGCGCTGCCCGAGCCTGGAAGAGGCGCTGAGTGAGTGGGGCTGGGAGCAGCGGCCGCCGCTGGACGAGGAAGAGGAGGAGGATGAGGCGGGCACGGCCGGGGCGGCGGGTAACGGCAGCGCGGGGAAGCGGCACATCTACCTGCACGCTACCTGGCGAACGGGCTCCTCTTTCCTCGGGGAGCTCTTCAACCAGCACCCCGACGTCTTCTACCTGTACGAGCCCATGTGGCACCTTTGGCAGGCGCTCTACCCGGGGGACGCGCTGAGCCTGCAGGGAGCCCTCCGCGACATGCTGCGCGCCCTCTTCCGATGCGACTTCTCCGTCCTGCGCCTCTACACCGCCCCGTCCGGCCCCCGCGACCCGCTGGCCCCCGCCCCGCCCGCCGCCGACAACCTCACCACGGCCAGCATCTTCGGCTGGCGGACCAACAAGGTGATCTGCTCGCCGCCGCTCTGCCCCGCCGCCCCGCGGCCCCGCGGGGAGATCGGCCTCGTCGACGGCGCAACCTGCGAGGAGAAGTGTCCGCCGCGGGCGCTGCGGGAGCTGGAGGCCGAGTGCCGCAAGTACCCGGTGGTGGTCATCAAGGACGTGCGGCTGCTGGAGCTGGGCGCGCTGCTGCCGCTGCTGCGGGAGCCCGGCCTCAACCTGCGGGTGGTGCAGCTCTTCCGCGACCCCCGCGCCGTCCACAACTCCCGCCTGAAGGCGCGGCAGGCGCTGCTGCGGGAGAGCGTCCAGGTGCTGCGCAGCCGCCAGCGCACGGAGCCGCGGGGCCCGGCCCGGCACCAGCAGCAGCATCTCCTGCTGCCGCCCGGGCTGCTGGGCGGCGGGCGGCCGCCGCAGCCGCAGCACCGCGCCGAGTTCTTCCTCGGCGGCGCGCTGGAGGTGATCTGCCAGTCCTGGCTGCGCGATCTCCTGCTGGCCCGGCGCGCCCCGGACTGGCTCCGCCGCCGCTACACGCAGCTCCGCTACGAGGACCTGGTGCGGGAGCCCCGCGCCGAGCTGCGCCGCCTGCTGCGCTTCGCCGGGCTGACGGTGCCGCCGGCCCTGGAGGACTTCGTGCTCAACATGACCCGCGGCGCCGCCTACTCCTCCGACCGACCCTTCCTCATCTCCGCCCGCGACGCGCGGGAGGCCGTGCACGCCTGGCGGGAGCGCCTCAGCCGCCAGCAGGTGCGGCAGGTGGAGGCGGCGTGCGGAGAGGCCATGAGCATCCTCGCCTACCCCCTCAGCGCCGGCGACGCCCGGTAGCGCCCGAGCCCCGTGTCCCGGACGGGCCCCAGGGCGGACGGACGGACGGACGGACGGACGGGCAGAGCCGTCGGGCAGAGCTGAGCGCGGGGCTCACCGCTGGCATGGTAGGCGCCGGCTTGGCGGGCCGGGCGCTCCCTCGGGGGCAGCCCCGGCTGTGGGACACCTCGCCTCGCAGCGCCGCAGGGTCCAGGCCCCCCGTGCCGCCCTGGCTTATTGTGGCTGTGTTCCTTCTGGGCTGGGTGGAGAGGGCATGTGGAGGAGGGATGTTTTATTTACGAGGCGGGTTTGAGGTGAGGTGACACCTCATGAGGTGTCTTCTGAGTACGGCATCGCTCTTGGAGCCTTTTAGCGAGAAACCGTGATCGTGTACAAAGCACAGGTATGCTACAAACAAACTGCATGAAAATTTTAAAATCCCCCAGGTGAACACTCTCAGCAGGGAACTAGAGGGCCTGGAAGGTGCTCCTGTGGGAGCATTGCCCTTCTGGAGCTCTGAATCACACTGACCTCTATCCTACTGCTGCTGAAACACAAGAGGCTTCTGTGAAGTCGCTGCGGAGGTCGGCAGGGGCCTGGGCAGCCAGGAGGGTGCCTGCTGCAGGGTAGGACTCAGCCCTGCTGCTCCAAACCTGCCCTGCGGGGCTGGTCTCTGCCCCTGTTCATTGCTGGTGCTGTAGGGAGGGGGCTGAGGGAAGGGGAACCACGTCCAACTCTGTCCATCGTTCTGAGCAGCAGGGTAAGCAGTCATGCAGGGAGGGTAAGCATTCACCTGCTTTTGTGTTTTGAAGATGTTCATGGCAGAAATCTTTGCTTTTCTAAAGAAATCTCTAATTGTTTTGAAAGTAGGATTTTTTAAAATATATGTACATATATTGATATAGTTTGGTGACACTCGTGAGATACAGGTGACTAACATGTTTCTTTGGAACACGTGTAGGGGTGAATGGAACTAAAAGGCTCGACTAGAATGCTCAACATTTCTGTTTTGTTTTCTCTGTCAATGAGAGAATCCCTTTTCTTCCCTTGCTTCCGGGCTGACACATTGTGCCGTGCTCAGGGTCCTCCTGATCACATCCCTTCTAAACAATAACATCCTCTCAGCTGGCAACTCCTGGACGAAAGCAAATGTTTCCTAAGACAAATTAATCATGAAGTTCCCAAATAAAATCTTACATTAAAAACAAACAAACAAATGAAACAAACAAAAAAAAAAAACCCTGAAGTTTTATTTTGGGTTTTAAAATTACATGTTCCTGCAGGTATAATGCAACTTGTGCAAAAAGAGGGTGTGTGTTTATCTGCAAGTACCTTTGTTTCTTAATTTCTTGATGTGGGGATAGAAGATCCAGTTGTAATTCAGGGATGCAGTTTCATAACTTCATAGAGACTGCTTTTGAATCTATTACAGTCTGGTAGTCTTTAAATGGCCCCACAAAAGTGTACAGGATTATAGGGATGTTTACATGCAGTCCTCAAATCCAGAATATGAGTTTCAAATTGAGGATAATCCAGGATCAGGAAGAAAGCGGTATTTATATAAAGTGCTGAAAATAAAGGCAGTTCAAAGATGTTATGTTATCATGGAGGAGGTGTTTGAATTGCACTGCACTTTTTGTTCTCTGTTATGCTGCACAGCATGTCACTAAGTTAGGATGAACCTTCATTTATTTTAGCTTTTTTCACTTCATCTTCCCATCTGAGTGTATGTTGGCACAAGAAGCAGTTTCTTTCATTATCTGACAGGAAAAATGTAGTCATAAAAATGTTTTTGAACAAATGGATCCATTTCCCTGTAGCATATTTCATATAGTTCTGCAACCTTGGGCTTCTACTTGAAGTAAGAATTACAGGGTCTTGTTTTGTGCTGGAAAACCTTGTGTATTATCTAAGTGATGCTTCTGCATTCTCTCACTGTGCCTATGACACCAATATTTGTCTCTGGGTGTTCCAGTGGCATTTCATAATGGTATTTGTATAGATAGACAATAGCTGTACAATGCCTTGATAACCTGTGTCAGGTAACCTATTTTGGAAGGCTTTTCTGGGACTACACCCAGTACAGCTTGGCTTGTACTGACAGGTATGGAAAGAAATTAAAATTTTTGTGCATACCAAAAGATGATACGGTACTTATTTTCTTAAATTGGATGGGAGATTAAAATCCAATATATCCTGTTGATTTGTTCTTAGCAAGTTGCAGCCACAGAATTGGGTGATGCAAAAGTTAAGCATTCTCCTCACCTTGGCAGGGAATCTCATCATGCTCTTTCAGGTGGTAAATATCTTTTGTAAGTCTTTCCAAATTCACGCCTAATTTCACTTAAAATGGTTCATCATGATGAGCAAAAAGTGCTAACATCTAGCTTAACTTGATTCTTGTAGTTGGGAGGAAATCCACTTATTGGAATTTATTTTGGTATTTTCTGAAACTCTTTCCATTTTTGAGCTGCAGAGGTGGGGAAGGGCCTTGGAGGAGGCAATGTGAGGAGCATCTGAGGGGATTTGGTCTGTTCAGCCTGGACAAGAGGACACTGAGGGGAGACCTCCCTGCAGTCCACAGCTTCCTCATGAGGGGTGCAGGAGGGGCAGGCACTGATCTCTTCTCTCTGGGGATCAGTGACAGGACCCAGGGAATGGCCTGAAGATGTGTCAGGGGAGGTTTAGGTTGGATACTAGGAAAAGATTCTTCACCCAGAGGGTGCTTGGGCACTGGAGCAGCTCCCCAGGGAAATAGACACAGCACCAGCTTGACAAAGCTCAAGAAGTTTTTGGACAGAGCTCCAGCCACATGATGTGACTGTTGGGGCTGTCCTGTGCAGGGCCTGGAGCTGGACTTTGCTGATCCTTGTGGGTCTCTTCCAACTCATGATATTCTATGATAGATGCATTTTCTGTATCAATAATTATTTCTGTCAGCAAAAGTTGTTCACTAGCCTGGTTGTTATCTGTGAGTGATTATTTTAATTTTTTAGTTTTTGTATAATGTGAGAAGGGCTCCATTGGGCAAAGTGTACAAAAGAAAGTGCAATTTTTATTTTTGTATTCAGTGCACCTGAATTCATTAGAAAACTCATCTAAAAAATCTATAGGGAATATCCAAAGCTGAGAAAGGAACAATTAGGCCAGAGTGAAATCTTAGAACAGTACGTGGATGACAATTGCTTAATGACTGGTGGTGTGACATGTGCACTTCAGTCACTTGAAAGTGTTCTAAAATTCTCCTGCCCAAGGAGGACAACTAAGGCTCACCACCAAATGCATCCCATTTTTCTCTTCAGGGTGTTTTGAAGGCATTAGACAGCATCATTCAGGGTGCTTACAGCATGTACTTGGTCTTGAAACTCAGGCCTTGAAAAAAAGCAAATGTATTGTCAAATGTCAGTATTGGTATTTACATGAAAAGACAGAAACAGGCCTGATTAGGACAACCAGCATGGAGTTTCAGTGTCAGAGGTCTTTGGAACCAACTAGAACTTGCTGAAAGCAGGACACCTATAGTTAGACTGCATTTTGAGAGCAGCTAACATTTTTGGCTTGGGCAGTTTGAGGTGAAGTCACAATTCTACTGGATGATGTAGAAAATTGAACCGTAACTGCTCATTTAGAGAAGGGCATGGCATGATAAGCAAGAGAATAGAAAACACAATTTTATAGCAAACCTGAACTTGGAAGGCTTAGAATCGGGGTGCAGGACTCAGCCATAAAGTTTTAGTATTTCAGGCTGAGATGGGTAAAAATTACCTACTTGTGCTACATTACATACAATGAATTAACAACCTTAATTTATTAAAAAGTCATAGTAGGAGATGGGGACAACACTCACAAATGCTCACAAGACATTTCTGTCTGGTTTTGCTTAACTTCTGATTGTCACATGTCCTAGTGAAGGGAGCTGGAAACTTGAGTACTGTAATTTTTCATAAAAGCTGGGCTATTTCCATGCCATAATTGTTAACTACTCTTTTACAACACCATATCTGTATTTAAATAGTTTCTTTCGGGGAGGCAAACTAATGACATACTTGTGGGAAATGATGGAAGTCCAGGGCCAAGAAATACTTGAACCCCGCCTTACTTCTACTCCTTAGGATATTACTGATGGAGTCCTTGTAGATACCCACAGTATGTGCTTACATACTGCAGGTACAGTAGAAATAGTTTGGTACCAGTTGCAGTATCTAACAGAAGTGTTAGAATGGTTGTGGAGTTACTTATTTAACAGCTTCAGTATTGCATGAGTCATTTTAGCCCCCTCCTCTCCTATCAGTCTGGGCATCAAGAAAAGTCCTGAGTTTCTGCATGAAGTTCTCAGTATCAACACTTCCAGTAAAGCTCACCGATAAAAATAATGCAGAGTTTCTGAGTTTGTTACGGTAGCGCAATTAAACCACGGAAACCCTGAGAGCCAACAAGCCTGACAGCATGTTCTGTCCTTTCTTGAGCGCAGAGAGCTGTCACTGAGACTCTCTGATGGTGCATGTCATTTCTCAGAGTCACTATGCAATCTGTGAAGTGCTGAGAACACCTGAGATGTTGTTTTGTCTTTCCTATTTAACTTGACATGACACCTACCGCCATGGAGAATGACATGGGGGAAATACGATTTCTCAACCTAGCAGTTTTCAACACCCCACTGGCAGTGTGTGTGTGTGAATGAGGGGCCAGACCCAGACTGTCCTTCTCCTGGCTGTTTTTCAGAGAGGTATGCTGGATGCAAACACATTGAGGCATTTCATTTCAATGTTTGAGGGGTTTATTGTTTGTTGGTGAGATGCATATCTGGCAGTCTCAGCTCTGAGCAACAGGCTGAAAGCTGATTCACGTTTTAGGTCTTGCAGTCTGGATATTGAGTACTGTGAAATTCTTGCTTCCACCACTGAGATGTTAAGCTCTGCTGCTAACCTGGGGCACCTACAGTGCCATTTCTTGTTGCTGTTACGTGGAAATCCAGTGCTTCCCTGGAGCTTCCAAACTTGTTGCCCTGTTTCTAAAGGTCCAACTTTGCCAGACTTCAACTGTATATAGACTGAAACTTTTTGTCATGGGAATAAGGTTTAAGTCTCTTGGAATTTCAGTCAAAACAGTTGCATATTCTTTTTAACTTAGGATGTGGTGGTCTTTTGCCTGTGTTCAAATATTCTCAAAGGTATTTCTTTGAAATCATTTGTCACTTCAGTGTTTTGGGACAGAAACTCCAGTTTGGGTAGGGGAAATTACCTCTTTGTAGAGGATGTCCTCTGTGTTTTTTATTTTTACTTCTGCTTTCTATTCTGATTTGGCCAAATATATTAATGTTTGTATAAAATGGATAGCACGTGCTCAGTAAAACTGGTTCTGGTATGTGTGTGTATCTTTATTTTATACCAAATAAAACCTGCATTGGTCTTATCTCCAATGAGCATGTGCAAACCTCTTTTTTTCCCATAGAAAATTCAATGTGGTAGAGTGGGAATCATGCAACTGGCAGGGGCTGCATCACTGGGCTGAGCAGGGAGGAATCTGCCATTCCTGGCTCCCACCGATGCCTTCTTCCCTATCCTCTCTTTCCCTGTTGCACTTGTTCCTAAGGAAGACCCACAAATCAGCTTTCCAGTGCTTAATAATGGAAAGGACTACAGGTGAGAGGGAGAAGACATTGATGACAGATGAGGTAAACATGAGGAAATAGGGAAAGGAATTCACTTTTAGTAGAGGATGGTGGGATTTGTTGGGCAAAGGACTTGGGTGTGAGACAAATGAGGGGACTGGGATTTGATGAGGAGAGGCAGGAAGTTGTGACTGCTTTAATTGGAAAAGTTGGCTAGGAATGTGTGAGGGAAGGAAGGGAAATGGAGAGAGCAAGCTAGGAGAAGTAGGGTCCAAGAACTGGGAATTGCCCCAAGTGTATTTTTTGGAGGAGGTAGAAGAGGAAAGCTCAGGGCAGGAAGTGGGGGAAGATGGAGAGGAGGGGGAAACTGGTAACTCTTCAACAGCAGCTCTTGCCATGTCTCAGTTAAAAAGGCTATGCAGACAACTGGCAGTGCACCAGCCCCTGGGTGGAGAGCTGGTCCACAGGGCAGTGGTGACTTGCCGTCCCCTATACCTTTCCCAGCACAAATAAACACATTTCTCCTGCAAACCAGACTCCCTTCTTTCCCTCTGTATAAGGAATTTATTAGCTGCCCCCCTGCCCCCCTGCTGTCTTAGCAGCACTGGGGTGGGATGCGTGGGAAGAAGTGCTCCCCTGCAAAACTGAACTTTTAAAGCTAAAATTTGTAAAAATAAAGTGTTTGCCCACCTTCTGCTGCTGTTGGCTCAGTCTGTGAGTACAAGGGATGATGTGAGAGCTGTCTCACCCAGTTGCCTTTGTCTGAGCTCCATTTGGGAGTGCCTTTGCAGTCACTTCTGCAGTGGGCATCACCACCAGCCACCAGAACAGAGGAGTCTGGGGGAGGTCCTTGTCTGTGTCCTTGGTTCAAGTGACAGATTTAAAAGTTCTAGCAGTGACTCACGTGCATATCACTGACATCTATTGTTTTCAGTATAAGCTTTCAAAAAAATGCCAGGAAACCTCTTGTCTACGCACGCTGTTACAGAGGCGTTCAATGTCTGTGCTGCAAAGTCAAGCACTGAAGGGTTCAGACTCAGTGTCTGCTGCCTCTCCTTTCGTGCTCCTTTTCATGTATCACAAGTAGTTGCTTTTTCTCCAGTACAGCACTTGATCAACACTCAAGGTTGGACACACCTGGGGCAGGAATGGATTGCGCAGCTCATCTGGCACTGTGAGCACTGCTTGCTCTGTGCCACAGGTTAGAAAGTGTACAGGAATCTGGTAGGAGACTGAAGGAGGTAAAAAGGATGGAGGCAGTATCTCATGGCTGAGGTACTTAAAAGTTCTCAGAGGAGCTGGACGCAGTCCCTGGTGCCACAGAGTCTGCGAGGTATTAGACAAGTAAGTTACATTTTCTGAAAAGGCCAAGTCCAAATCAAGCAGGAGCTGAGTTACACCTTTGGTATGCTGAAACTGGCTTTGCAGAACTGCTGTAGCAGCAGTCAGTGTTCAGATGTGCCTGGTCAGGGGGCACTGGTGCCTCAAGGGATGGCTCTGAACCCCTGAGACAGCTAGTCATGAAAAGGGCAAATGTGTGGGGGTATTAACATGCTCTTTGTCATAGGCACCTGAGCCCCAAGAGGGCGAATTAATATTTTTCATAGATACAGAGAAATGTCCGGTGAATAACTTCTTGAGGAGGACCAAGCTGGGTGGTTTATTTAGTGTCAAAGTCAGGGTTGAAAGAGGACAGCAGTGCACAGCAGCATGAACTGCAGTGTGGAAGAGGTAATCCGGCTATGAACAATACTGGCATAAGAGCAGGTTTTTACACATCAGCAATGAATCATTTCAGCCTGGAAGCTGGAAGAAGGTGGAGTTTTTTTAACCATAAGAACAGCATGGCAGGAAGGAGTGGAAGAGACAACTCATTTTAAAAGACAAATCCTATAATTTAGAAATAGAAAGGAACTGATGTAGACTACCATGTTATGACTAGATATGAAGCTGGTGGTCCAGAAGCCCTGGGATCCATAGGAAGTACTGTACAGTGCTGAAGTCTTCTGAAAAATCAGCTCTAATGTACAAAAAGACCAGAGCCCTAGTTTAAAGATGCTTTGTACATTTTGTTTGTGCTCTGTGAAACGGAGGGAATGCTGACTTTCATGGAAATGTTAACTCCAGACTCCAGTTTGTTCTGGAGTACTCTGCAATAGGTTAGCGTCTCATAACATTTCCTCTGAGGAAATCTGGGGATTGTGTCTCTGCCAGTATTTGAATAAAATATATTGGAGCTGTACAATAAATCAAGAGGACCATAGAGCCCACATCATTAACCCCGTATGTCTTGCCTTTTTTTTCTTGAAATGAGCTGAAGGGAAAGGAAAGGTGGGGCATGTTTGTGTAAGCAAAGGCTGTGTGGTGTTCCCTTGCCATGGGTAGAAATCCCAGCTGTGCCAGCAAGTGCAGGATGTGGGACCACCCAGCCCTAGCACTGCCTTCACTCTGGCCGAGTTGCCTTTAATGCTTTGCCATACAGCTGTGAAATGATTAGTCCCTTGTTTATTTATGCACAGGCATGAAACTAGTTTCAGGTGGGCTCTGGATAGGATCTGAAGTGCAGCACTTGTTAAAATAATAGGAAAGGGCTGTATGTGATCAATCTAAGTACAGCAGAGGTCTCTCTGGTGGAAGATTTGAAAACCTTTCCTTGGCTTTTCACAGTCATTTCAGCTGCAGCTTGAGCAGGGGTGACTTGACTGAATTGTTGAAAGTATTCATCCCCCTCTCTTATTTTTTTCCCATTTTTTAATAAAACTGCTTAAGAACATTTAGTGATACTTAACTCTTTCTCAAATGGATTTAGAGATGAGAGAGTGGGACAGCTGTCACCTGTTCCAAGCTAGTTTTAAAATAATTGAGGACGAAGACTTCACCTAGCAGTCATATACTCCATTATGCCCATTATGTATGCCCACTGTTAAAAATTGCTCTCAATCATCTGTTTAAGTAATTCTTGATTCAGTTTAAGCCTGTTACTTCTCTTACTGGATGCAGAAAACAGTCTGCTACCATTGCTCTGTGATAACTTATTCTTGTCACAAGCATGTAACTATATAATTATTTTTTTACACAACAACGACCCTCCCCCAAATACTCAGCTTTCAAGCTTATTCATTTCCGATTCAGGTCTCCATTTTACAGCTTTTGTTTCAATAAGGCACTTTGGTTTGTTCATCCTTGCATATTGACCAACTTCCATACACAAGTCTCAGTTCTGCCTTCATGCTCCCAAATCAGATAATCAGATAAATTTTTCAATCATTTATATAGCATCAGTTTCTTGCATGAAAGGAGGTGCTTTTGCTTACCTGAAGATTGGTTTTGTCTGTTCATAAGGTTTTTAATGTCTAAAATGAGGAAACTGTTAGACAGCAGGACCCAGCCTCAAGCTACTGCAGCAAATGAGGAGCTGCTTAACATGAATTTCACTTTGCATCCTTAAATTGGAAACCATATCTTCCTATTGACTCCCTGTAAATTCTTATTAAAATATTTGCTAGTTGACTCTTCTAAGAACTTGCAATCAAAGCCGTTACATTCAGATTGGATGTTAATAATAATAACTAGCCAATATTTCTGAAACTTTGTGCCTTAATAGGAAAGGAGTTAAAATCTTGACAACCAGTATAGGTTATGTGTAGCTGCCTTGGTAGTTCTGCCCTGGAAGGTGTCCCTCTGCTGCTTTTAGCTCTCTACCGTAGGTTAACATGTTGCTTGTAAGTTGGTAAGGAAGGAAGGAAGGAAGGAAGCAGCTAGTCAGCAATTTTAAGACTGCATAAACTTGGGTTATTTCTAAACTGAGTTTCAGGTTGCTTGGAGCTGTCAAAGTGTGTCTGGTCATGGCTGTACTTAGAGCTTCACAGATTCCTGACAGGAGGGATTCCAGTTCTGAGACGCTGAGCTCCTGCGGACTGACCTTGGAGCACTCCTCAGTATGCAGAGAGTAAAACTCCTTTAGCTCAGTAGGCTACTGAGCAGGTGAGTGATAGTCCCCAGTCCTCATAGCAAAAACCCTGTCCTTCAGAAGAGTTAGGCTGTGCATTTAATAAACATTATTTTAAAAATCTTTACTATTGCATGAAAGAAAAGGTCCAGGGATAAGAGTGAGAGAAGTCTCTTGTGATCTGTTACAGAATAACTAGAATAATTTCGAGCTAGACATTTAATTAATAAAACTTTTTCATCTTCTAACGATGCTTTGATCTGGGAATGCACAAGTAGTCTAGGGCCTACAGAATAATTCCTTGGACTTATTTCTGCATGCCTGCAGGGCTTCATCACTGTTCTACCCATGAGAAGTTCATTCCAATATTGAGAGGTTTTAAACTAGTGAAGGTAAAAAGCATCCAGGGAAGGTGATAGTTATTCCTTAATCTAAACCAACTGAAGTATTAAGCATACCTTACTGTAAGCAGTAATTTTAATACCTGTAATATCATAAGTACAATTAATACAGAGTGAAGTTTGCATCCTTTGAAATCCTTTATATCCTGACTTGACAGTCAAGCTTTGGAATAACTGCTAAAAGGTAAAATCAGGTTGATTTTTGTAACCAAGTGTTTTCATACATGGATAGTATTATTCTTCTTCAAATAAAGAGTGAGATTCTACAAGAAAAATTGCACATCTATCTTTGCAGATTTTGTTGGCTAAAGGCCCAGTATGGACCAGCTTCCTTTTTTGGAATCTTTCAGGATTTTTGTTTTTTTTTCACTTGTTGCTGCCCTGCCCCACACAGATATAGCATCTGTACTGAAGCACGCAGCTATGGATAGCTTATGCTACAGGAGGGTAGTTCTGTTTACATTTGACCATAGTGTTGTAACAGTTAATTCCTTCCTAGAGAAAGGAAATCTGTGGAAATTTGCTGGCATTCCCTTCTCCTCCCTTTCTAAATACCAATGTCCGAGTTGAATCACATTTTGCCCTGTTTATTTTTCCAGTAGGGTTTTACCAATGTGGGTGTTTCTTGTGCTTGAAGAGATTTCTCCATGATGCATTAGATGACAGTGCACTGTGCACCTTGGGGTCCCCTCTCTTTCTCTGCTGAAGCTGCTCAACACTACTGCCTCTCTGGGGTCCAACCCCAAATTCCTGCTGTTGCCTGAAAAGCCCAACTGAGCTGGTTTCAGCTGGGGGAGTTAAATTTTTTCAGAGCAGCTCACATGGGGCTGTGTTTTGGATTTGTGCTGCAGACTGTGTTGATAACAGAGGGATATTTTTGTTATTGCTGAGCAGTGCTTGTGCAGAATCAAGGCCTTTCCTGCTCCTCACCCACCAGTGAGGAGACTGGGGGTGACAAGGAGTTGGGAGGTGACAGGACAGCTGGCCACAGAGGTATCCCAGACAATGTGGCCTCATGCTCAGCATGTAAAGTTGGGGCAGAAGGGAACAGGAGACGTTTGGAGTGATGGTGTTTGTCTTCCCAAGTCGCTGTTGTGTGAGATGGGTCCCTGCTCTCCTGGAGATGGCTGAACACCTGCCTGCCCATGGGAAACAGTGAATCAATTCCCTGTTCTGCTTTGCTGGTGTGCACAGCTTTTGCTTTCCCTATTCCACTGTCTTTATCTCAACCCACAAGTTTTCTCCCTTTCGTCCGTGCGATTCCGCCCCCCCATCCCACTGGTGGCAAGTGAGCAGGTGGCTGTGTGGCCTTACTTGCTGGCTGGCATTAAACCACATCACTGACCATGGATATACACAGTTCAAATCCCACTCTTCAGTTAACCCAGCTGGCCCTTGGTCTATCAAGGTCTGAGTACCAGGGACCTGGCTGGGAGCAGGTGGCTGGAGCTCCACAGCCATGCCCAGCCCCACAGTATCTCATCCAGTGTTTGGGAGCTGGCTGCCTCCTGCACAGTGGAGGGCACCATGAAAGCTCTGCTTCCCACTGAGTGCAACTTCTGATTGCTGTTTTAAAACCTACCACACACACAAACTCACTGCTGTAATAGCGCAGAAACAATTTTCTGCACAGGATGACCAATGTACAGAGAAAGTGGGGCACAGCAAACCATGGAAAGCACCTTCTCCTCATTGCAATGTAAAAACTAAAAGCACTTCTGATGAGGCTGGCAGTTCTAGCAAAAGACAGGTGCATTTCCATACTGCAATTGCTACAGAAAATTTTGTGCCATAAACCAAGTTTCTCTCTATAGCTTTGGCATGTATTTAATTACTCATCCTTTCTTGAACAAGAGGTGATTTCAAGATAGCTGTACATTTACCTCAGGTTATAATTCCCTTTTTCATTGTATGTAATTGTCTGATTGTATGTAATCATTTAGTATTTAAATTTGATTTCTCGTCCCATAACAAGAGAGCAGACGTGGTTTTGTTTAAGACTTTTAATATGGAGGGATTTGATAATTTTATTTCAATGGTCAAATGTCTCAGGACACATAGTGGATATAGAAAAAAAATCACATTTTCAAGTTACCCTGCACAAAAACTGAATGTAAGCTGTCACTTTTTATTCTTAAAATTCTTCTTAAAAGAAAAAGAAAACAACCTCTTGACTTCAAAACACACATAGATTACTTTAAATGCTTCTCAGAAACCACTTTGTCTTGGACTGTGGATTAGTTTAGCAGGAATAGCTTTTACTTTGTGAATTCACTCTTGGTTAGAAAAAATAATAGATATCTGGATTAACAAAATTCAGTTGCTTTGAGAATATTGAACTCAATCATAGCAGAGGTGCCCTAGTTTTGGAACAGAAGCAATATTAGACTGACAAATCTCTTTTATTAAGTATGTTTAAGAAAATACAGAATGGCTGGGGAAAGAAAGTCAGTGTGCAGAACATCTGTAGCTCTTCAAGCAGATTTTGATCACTATCTCTTCATTATTTCCACTCCTCCTTTGATCCAGTTCAAATATTCAGCTGATGTTAGCATGCTGAAAAATTACTGAAAATATATTACATTATATAATACACGTATTATATTATATAATGCAAGACAAAGCAGACTCTCCTGTGGTATGTCTGCCAAGGCTGCACCTCACATCCTCTCAGAGGACTGGCAAAGCCACCCACACATCGCTGCCCTGGACAGCACCAGCGAGCAGCTCTGCACTGGGTTTGTAGTGCAACACATGGTTTGTGAGTTTGGCTTCAGCTCTCAGCATTGTCTTTTTAATCACTCCTGCTGCCTTCTGAACGCTAACCAAGATGGTTCTAAGCTACTTCTGACAGACAAGCAGCTATTTTAAAGGCTGTTGCACTTGTAGGCACACACGCACTGGAGATGCTTTTCGCTAAGTACAGCACCCCATTTTACACTCAACCTTGGGTTCCAAAATTACCTGAATATCCCCCACATTTTTTACTTTCCTATGATTCCCTTCCCCAGATCCAGCCCTACAAATCTCTAGATGATAGTGCTAGTAACTTCTTTCCACTATGAAAACTGGTGAAAAATAAGAAGCAGAACAGAGAATAAATGGTCAGTTATTAATCCTCTTGGATTTATCTTCCTACAGTGACTAAAGACAGGTTTCTTGAGAAAGGACTTTCTAAATATCTTATAAAATGAAGTATATCATCCAGACCTTCTTTGTCTGCATGATCATTCACTCTTTCTAACAACAGATTTAGAAGTTATAACACCTCTCTATCCCAGCCATGTTGATGTAAATCTGTATTTTATTTCTCTACATAATAATATTTACCTTTTGTTGTACCTTGAAACACTTCCTAAAAGACAAGGGTATCAAAGCAACTGGTGGATACTCCAAGGTGGAAACCATTAATTTGATTTTAAGGAAGGAAACTCCAAATCATTTCTGTATTGTGAGAAGAGGGTTGAGTTGCTGGCTTTGCCTTGAGGAAAGACCTGGCAGTATCAGCCTTTTCACTTCCAAGATAAAACACAATGTTCATGTGTATCATAAATGTATTAAGCCACAGTAAGTTTTGCATTACTATCAGCCAAATAAGAAGAGAAGACATCTTTCTGACTTGACTACAAATGACAACTATGATTATTTGTTCTGGTGCAGCCAATGGTGTAACTCAGTGCGAAACAATGAACTCCACGAAAGTTGCCACCACCTTGCACCTGCTACTTCCCAGTGACTCCAAGGTCTATTTGAAGTAAGGGAGTAATAAGAAATGAAAAGATGATGCTGATGCCTAGAACAGTAACAACATCCTCATATCTAACCTGAAACTTGTTGACAGAGCAGGAGTTCCAAGCAGCACTAACATTCCTTCTCTTGAGAAAAAATTACTTGGATGAAGCCTCAAATAAGAGACTCCAAGCTGAAGTTACTGCAGTATCTTGTCCACACAAATGAAAGTTCAGCCAAGTTTGTACACAAGCCAGCCAGTGGCAGAAAGCCCAGCAGGTGTTTATTCCCCATCCTCCACTGCTACTATCCCCACAACATGCAGAGCTTTCACAAGATTTTGCTTTCTCTCTCCTCCCCACCCACTGTTGTATTTAAAGGATAATTCCTTGCCATTTAACCTCTTTAGGATACTGAGCTCCCAAACAAGGACTCAGAGACATGCAAACCATTGGTGTGCTGAAGACCAAGAAACCAAGCCCTGGTACTGCAGAGTTGCTGTTCTCCTTACATCCTCACTGCTTCAAGTTAGAATATTGAAAGGACAGTTGTTGTGCAGCTGTCAACATGTGTCAGGGGATACAGTACTATATTCCAGTTCTACTAACCTCTGCTTACAGCAATGACCTTAGCATTGTTAAAGACATTTGGTGCAGTAGCACCCAGTTTCTTGCACACAAGAAACTGTGTTTATCTCTTGGAAGGATAGGACTTAAGCTATATTACAGCCCTCCCCAACAGCAGCTGGATCACCCCCAGCTTGAACCTATCATACCATGCAGGCTTTACATGCCTCAAGGGAACCCAAGCATCAAAAGTTTTGGACACACCATCTACCACAGCAGTCTTAGTCAGAACAGCATGATATGCTTTGGATATCTAGTGCATGTTTATGTTTGAAATAACCCTAAAACACCTCCTGAAACCTTACTGATATGTTTATATCATAAGTGACAAGAGCGTAACAGCTACAAGATGGATAAACTGAAAATTCAGGTTAAATGCTACTTCTTATTTTGGGCATTATGAACAGACCTAAACCAATTAACAGGCAACCTGTAGCAGCCAGCCTGTCTCCTTAAAGGAAGGAAGCAAATTTGGGATGTCCTTAGATGGCTTACAGTCCCCTTGCTCCACGAGAACCATCTATGAGTCTTGTGATTTTACCTCTCTTCTGATATCCCAAACTCAAATCAGACAAACTTACCTCAAGTGACCCCGTGTGCTGGAAGTTGTTATTTCACAACAGCTATTACTAATCGGCTGATGCGATCCAGAAGAATGCCTTCTGGTGTTCTGCTTTCTGGTATTAATCTGTGTCAACATCAAGACATTCAAGCCAAGCAATTTAGGACTGAAATTCAAAATCAGGCAGTGGAGGATAACCTCCCTGATTAAACTAAAGTCTGGAAACAAAAGTCATAAATATATTACAACATGGAACTGCATGACCTACTTCTCCCTGCCTCAGTAATAACAACTTCAGAGATTTTACTAGTTAAAAAATAAATCCAATTCATTTCTCATAGCCTAAAGTTAAGTATTTTAACATTGCAGCAAAAACCTTTTAAGTTGGGCATTCGCTTTCTCTGAGGGAATGCAAATCTGGAGGGGTTTTTTTCAATTAGAAGCAGGAAAGTGACCTTTAATTGCAGCATTTCAAATTATTGCCATTTAATTAATCAAATTTGCATAAGTTAGCAATCTAGTGTAGCTTTGAAATTTTACTCAGGCACCAAAGTGACGTTTGACTATTCTGCCTCCCTCTCTCTTTTTCTAAAATCTGTATCTAATGTGTTTATATGTGACATTTTCAATCTCCAAAAGGTTTAAACTGCAGGAAGTAGGGTTTCAGAAAGCTAAATTTAAAATTATTATGTTAATAAAAGCTAGAACTAACCCAAGTATTTTTAATTTTCCTAGGGCAAAGATTGTTGCTTCCTTGCATGCACCAACAGGAATCCTTTCTGGCTCTGTACTACTGCAC
The DNA here is from genome assembly GCA_013398595.1 of Tychaedon coryphoeus. Classification (NCBI taxonomy): domain Eukaryota; kingdom Metazoa; phylum Chordata; class Aves; order Passeriformes; family Muscicapidae; genus Tychaedon; species Tychaedon coryphoeus. Next base: position 1,084,856 of record WBND01000062.1, read on the forward strand.
AAGAACCTTTACCCATGGCAGCTTAGCAGCTCTTCAATAAGCCAGGGCTTCTCTCCCTCCCTGCAGATATCTTTTTCCACCAGCAAGTTCCCTGATAGAGTCAGTGCAGGCAATTAATAAAATCTTTTATTCCAGTATAAATTATAATGAGCTGTCTCTCCCGGTTAACATTCAGTCCCTAGATAAATCTTCAAACCCACTGGCATTATTGATGTCAGCAAGTCCATATGGGGCAGTGCAAAATCGATTATTATCAAGAAAGTACCAGAGGAAGAATGAATAAAGCAACCAAACCACATAGATCATCTTATGACATCTTATTAAAAATCTGAACTGATTCTAATATTCAATTGCTTTGTCACAACTGCTTAATTTCTGTAACAAAAACTTAGACAAATTGCAAATATCAAATAAAGATATGAAGTGTCATTTGAGTCTGCAACACAGATTTAAATATTAGAGAAGCATTTGCATTCCGTTTGTATGTGAGCATGTTTCATAAGGCACCTCCATATTCGTCAGACTAATGTTACCATAGAACTGCTCTCAAGATTACTACAGGCATTTTAGAATCAAGAAAACATAGTAATGATGTGAGGTTACTTTAAAAAAATTATTCAGTTACTTTCCTTGCTCTGGAGTAGAAGCAAGTCAGTGCTGCCCTGTAAAAACCTTTGATTTTATGATCAGTTAGAATGGGGTGATTTTATTACTTTTGCATTATCCCACTGCCCTTACTTTAGATAAGGTATGCAGAAGCCAACATAGCTTGTCAGCATTTAGGCCTTCAAGATTAAGAATAGCAATTGTTTACAGCACTGTTCCCACAGTAGAGCTGCCTGTTTAAACCATTTCCTGGCTTTGTAATTCACTGTTTCCTCCACACTTTCCTCCTCTTTTACTTTGCAGGCTTATTTCTACTGGAAGTTATTTTCCAGAATGGCACTCCTAAAAATTCCAGACCAAGAAGTATCTGGTTTTTCACTGCACCATATTAAGCTCTCCCCTAAACCTTAGGAAGCAAGACCCAGTTTCTCCACTGAAAATAAGGTTTGCATGGGCTGCTTCTTACAAAGAGTGTTTTCCAACATAGGGATATTTGAATTTGTTAATCTACATGATTCTGACTGATTAATGAGTTCAACCTATTCAGCAGCTTTGTCCTACTTTCTGCAAGTCTAATTATGACCAAGATTGTTCATAGCTAGTCCAGGGTATTTACTGGCTGCTTTTCTCCTGGATGGTCTGTGTCTCCTAGTCATAGGTTGTCTTCCCTTTCTTCTAAAGTTTCAGTGGGTCATGAGTTCAGTAATTTTGGAGAGGAATACTCCCTGCTGATGCATCTGCAGCTTCTCTGGTTTCTCCCCCAAAAAGGTCCTCCCCCAAATGTTAAAGAAAAGCATATGAAGGTTAGGCTTGAGAGTATCCAAATTCCATTCCCACACTTGTGCAGAAGCAGACACCATGTCTGCCAAGGCTGAGGTCAAGCATGTTATTCCAGGGAGATGCTTTGGAGTTAAAAGAAACACTGAACCTTTCGTTGAAAGGCATGTGAAGCATATTAGTTCTTAGAGTTTTACTGTCCAGAATAAGACTAAAAGACTTTCTGCTGACCAATACTGTCTAAAGAGAGACTGCAATAAGAGTTAAATTGATATTATGCATGAAGGACCATGCCAATCTTATTATAAAGATGAAAATCACAGAATCTGGCCTCCTAAGCAGCATGAGCAGGTCACAGTATCTGTTAAGGTTGCTAGAATTCCTGCTGAGAGAGCTTTCCCTCCCCCCTCAGGAGTAAAACATAGGAGCCATCATTTCATTAATAATAGACATAATTTTAACCTTTGCTATTTATTTGCTTCAGATCAGCTCTTTGAAAGTTTAGCCAAAAAATAACTTTCTTTCTCTCCTCCAGTAAAAATTCCTGTAGTCCTTTCCCAAAGGCAATTCCTTCATTGTAAAAGTAAATAAAATTTTTTTTGTCTTTTCATGGGCCAGAAAACATGCATCCTTGGAATAGGGCTAGACTTGGTCAAGTACCAAGTATGTGATACTTCACCCTTGTTCAGGCTTATCAGAAAAGCCAGTTTACATTGCATAGTAGACATGTAACAGAGTGTAAACACACTTGTCATAGTATTCCTCCTTTCTGATAAATGGAGATAGAGAATCAGAGCTGCTCCTGGAGCCAGCGTCAGCAGCACTTGGAACTCCTCTCATGGAAAGCACCCTGAAAATTCCAGTGTTGAGCCCCTGTTTGTAGCAGTGCTCTTTGCAGTCACAGGATCTGCTCATGGCTCCTCAGCTTTAACTGATAAACTGCCTGTGCTCCCAGAGAAATCAATTGGCTTTTTTTTTTTTTTTTTTTTTTTTAAAACACACACAGGCCTGAAAAGGAGTTGTTCTGCTCAGCAAATCTCCATCAGGGTTTGTTACTCTGCACTATTTAAGAACAAAGCTCCCTCACTGCAGTCTACAGCTTCCTCAGGAGGGGAAGACGAGGGGCAGGCACTGATCTCTTACCTGTGGTGACCACTGACGGGGCCCAGGGAATGGCCTGAAGCTGCTTCAGGGGATGTTTAGGTTGGGTATTACAAAAACGTTCTTCACCTAGAGGGTGGCTGGGCACTGCAACAGGCTCCTCAGGGAAATGGTCACAGCATCAGCCTGGCAGAGTTCAAGAAGCATTTGGACAATGCTCTCAGGCACACGGTATGACCCTTGGGGATGGTGCTGTGCAGGGACAAGAGCTGGACTTCCCTGAACCTTGTGTCCCTTCCAACTGGGAATATTCTGTGATTCTATATTGGTCTTACAATTTTTCCACAAAGACTCCTGGTTTCCTCATCTCTTTTCTTACTAACGTGAGACAGTCATTACAGATCAACACCCTTTATAAATTTATCTTGGAGGGACAGACAGGGAAGTAGATCATTCATAAAAGAACACGTATGAAAGAAAGCAGACTAGACAACACAACTGCAAAGTTTCTCTGCAGCAGGAAGTTAATGTACTGAGGTTAGCCCAATAAGTTTAATAGTTAAGTAAAACAGAGTGGGTATTTACTCACACACAATTTTATGAGGAACAACTGAAATGGCAGCAAGAAAAACACAATTTTTGGACAAATTGATATTACATCACGTTAGTGGGCCACAAACTCTTTAAAAAAATAAATCTTTTGAGACGTGAGAATGAAATCACATTTTAGCATGCTTTAAATAGCTGAAAGGCTCTTCAAAGCATACATTTTCAGCTATTGGCAAAGACAATGATTATCTCCTCATCTGAAAATTAAAAAGCATTTAGCAATAAGTTAAAGCTAGCCTATGTGTAAGGGGCTAAATACTAGTCAGAGATTTTTCCCTTTTCACATTTAAGATGATACTACAGTTCATCACTTCTGTAGCTTATATGCTGTTGTGCAATGCCCCACTGAAGTTTCACATCTACTCTGCAAAAGAGAACAAGGGTAAACAGCTTTCTTTCAGGATAGTCACAAATGGTAAAAACAGTAGTAATTGTTTGTCTGTTTAATTAAATGTTTGCTGTTTATCACACACAAGAACTGTAAGCAGAGTCCATGGATTCTTCTGAGCAATATGAAACCTCCTGGTTCCATGAAAGTTCAATACTGCCTCTCTCTCTTTTTTTCCTCTCCTCCTCCTATCTGCTGTTTTCCCCAGGCCAAGTTTCCAACTATCTTCATATGAAAAAAGTTTTACTTTGTGACTGCTACCTGAGAGAGCCTGACTTCAGGCTCATATCGGCTTCAGGTATGTCTCAGACCACAAGAAGCTGGATGTTTTTCTTTTGAGGCACTAGAAGTTAGGCTAAGAGTAATAGTCAAGTTGCCCAAAGCTAAAGGGACAAGTAGCTCTCATTGCCTTCCTATTTAAATAGCCGGACAGTGAAGAAATCTTATTTTCCCTTTTTTTTTTTTCCTGAAATAGATTAAGTATATTTTGCAGTAACAGATTCCCCAGTCTTTCATCCACACATCTGTAACCCTAATGTTTACTGTCCCATTACATGTCTCAGCCTCATGAGAGAAGCTAACAATGGATCTCTCCACATTCAGGTACACACACAATCTTTTTTGTCTCTTAATTGTCAAGTTTATAGTTGCCCTTTCACATTCTCAAGCTAAGCCAAGACAAGCTCATTCTATGACAATTTCATGTACCTCTCTTCAGAGAGAGAGCTGCTGCAGCTGAACAAGACAATTGCAGCATGCTAGTTATACTTGGATTTGATAAGCAGTTGGAAAGAGGAGAATAACCAGTTTTCTCATTTGTCTATTTTCAGACATATAGAAAACCCCACTGTCAGCATCTTGAGTAAAAAATAGGTGATATCTTCAGACCCTAGTAAAACCACTTAAGCGTGTTAACTTGTTTAAATAAACACTCCCACCTCAAGTGACACAGTGGCCTGCAGTCTTCCTTGATCCATTCACAGAGCAAAAGTTATTTTTACTGAGTCAGTAATCATGCATTGTATTCCAGAGGAAATACTAGCCGGGTGCCCCTGCTTGTAACTTCATGATCAGCTGCTCCCAAATCACGTTCCAGTGCTTCCTCTGAACTACTTTTTGTTCTCCTGCTGTCAAGGTTAGTGGTAGCTGTGTGGGGGCCAGAAGAACCGTTTGCAGTTATTGTTGTATCACCATATGTCACGGTAAGGTCACCATCATTCAGAATAAAATCAGAATCCTCTTCTCGAAGCTGTTCCTGATTCTGAAAAAAAAGAAAAAAAAAAAAAAAGAAAAATATTTACACAGTGCACAGCACCTTTTTTGCCCAGAACATAACCCAAGAATTACATACATGTCAATAGAGAAGAGATAAGGTTCCACCTTAAGAAATGTTAAAAATAACCTTGAACCCAGTGTTTGCAAATCAGCTTACTGTTCCCTGTATAACTACTGCTACTGGGGAGAGATGAGAGGGAGCTGAAGCCAAGAACTAGGTTATGGAACGGGTAACCCTGGATTTAGTGGCACTGGAAGTACACCAGAAGTACAAGAGGTGAGTGGTACATATTGGGTTTTGCATGACAATTCAGAACACAGTACAGGAGATCAAGCACAGTTGAGCCACTCCAGATACAGAGTTCCATCTGTTGCTAATTAGGCAAATTCATTAGTAAATTATCAAACAAGTTGATAAGAACTCAGCCCAAAATCTCTATATACAAGGATTCCTCAACACTTTTGTTATGCCTCAAAAACTAACAATATTTTTTCAAACTATCTCCTGACTTTTACCTATTACTAAATAAAGAATTACTTGACCTAGTTCTTTGGAATGCTCCTGAGCCATAAAGGATGGATACAACAAAGTGCTTGCTTCATAGTTTTGTAACTAGTTCTGATGTGTTTTCTTCTCAAAATCATTTAAGAAATGATGGCTCACAAAATCCTGTGAATTTATTTTGGCAGAGATGGGATGAAATATATAGTCAGAGAATATAAATTGCTAAATTGTAATAAAGCACTTGAAATCTCTATTACAGCATAATACAATAACAATTGTACCGTGTTCCACTCCTGTTTAACATGGTAAAAGGTAAAATAGCTGAATTGGTCAGAAAATGGGTTTTCTTCATATTTGAAGAAAATTCTAATCAGTGTTATAATCTTGTTTTCTTGCAACTGAAAGCAATTATTTCCCCACATGAATGGCTCCACGTACTGCTTAGCAGGAGCTGAAATGTGCATTGCTCTTCTCTCAGTAGGCTGGACACAGACCAGGCTACGTTCTCAAAATACATTATTTTCTTCCACTGCGGCAAAGGAAGGGGGGCACAGGCCATGTGAGATGGGATGGCTGTGATCAACGTGAGCAGAAAGCACTGCCTCTCCTGCAGAACAGGAGTTCAGGGCACTGGAGATTGAAAATGCTGATTAACCTGTCCATGATGAAAAATGCAGCTCCTGGCTAAATTAAACTTCCCTGGGAAAGCTCCCTGTCATTATGTCAGAAAGATAATCAGACAAAAAAAAAAAAAAAAAAGCAGCAGTAGCCTCTAGATGATACAGAATATATAACTCACAAGGACTAGAAGAAGTGTCAGGAGTTTGCCAAAATCAACGAGAGAAATGGTGTGGTTCAGCATTGGGTGCAAGATAAGCCCTACTTAGAAGGAATGCTAATTTCTTAGAACCTTAATGGCATCCAAATTTATCATTGCTTTTTTGTGACAGGGTTAGTCTGATCGAGAGCACTGTTTTCAAAGAGCAAGTATAGGTTAGGACACTTGCTTTTTTGATCACAAAGAAAACACTGGCACCATCTTAAATATAAAAAAAAACAATGGGGGAGAAATTAGAGAGTTCAGCAATAATTGGTAGAAACAGCCTTTGCAATCTTTTAGTTGCAAAAAAAAGTCTGAGGTACAAGACCAAAATCATTGAAAGGGTCATAAAATAATCAGTTTAAGAAAATCTGCTGTGTGGATATATATTTTTGGAGAAGGGGCATTCAAATAAAGATGAAAATCAGAAAAATGAGCAAGAGGCAGGCAGTTTGTCACTGTTGACTGATTATGTTTTAAACAGTCGAAGAAGCTGTGAGGGTCTATCACACGTTCCCTTTTGTGGTGCTTGCCCTTGCAGCAGCACCAAGGAGGGGAAGGCAGAGCTAACAGGGCACCAGAAGGTATTGCTGTACCAGGGGCACCTGTGAGGTGGCTGCAGCAAGCTCCCAAAGCACCTCCTGTCTCCACAGTGCTGTTGAACAGTGAACCCTTGCAGACACCTGTCAGATAGGAAACTGGTAAGAACACATTACACTTGAGCTTCCCCAAAAGGCTGAGGAGCTATTGGAAGCATGACACTGAAAGAGAGTGACACAGGCTTTACACTGTATGGCAAGTACTGACTCAGCCTTTCCTGGTTTGTCCCAGGCTACACTTACATGTACCTAAGCATAACCAGTTCCAGAGAAAACACTGAGCTTTCTCCTGAGGTAGTGAACAAACATTTCCTTGTACAAGCCAATGTCCACTTATTTGTTTCCATTCTCAATAGTACTACAAGCAGCATGGATTTTATTTCATTTATTTTCCCAGAGAACACCCACCAAAAATCTCACCTATTGTACAGATTTACTATACTTGCAAATAGAGAGGATGGGTGAATAGACTTTCATACAGCATGTACAATTTTTTCAAGAAAGACAGGAAGTGTATCCAAATAGATCCACAGAGACTTGAAATACTCCCAAGAATAACCCTAAACAGGCCTCTGCAATCCCCTACGGTTCTGTAGGAAAAGCTTCAATTCGCTCAGAAAACAGTTCTGAGCGACTCTGCTTAAACTGACGCTCTAGAATGGCTAAAGACCTGAATCCAAAACTCTGCAAAAGCCTGAATTCTGCTCTGATGTGCTGACCATAACCTTGAGGGACCTCTCTGCAGATTATCCTTTTTATGGTAAAAGCTGTTCATGTTCCTAAGAATGCATGAACATTCTGGAGATGTTTTTTGTTATAAAAGCTTATTTAAAATCAGTTACTGCTTACAAAGCCAGTGTTTTTTGCTTCCTAAGACAATGTAACAAAAAACTCAAGCAAAGCAGGATGTATGTGCAAAGTGCTGGAAGTCGTCACAAACTCTGGTGCTGAACACCACACAGGCACCACAGATAACAAACCTTGCATCAGAAGTTACTTATCTTGTGGCTCCAAAATGAAAGCATCAAGTACCAAGCATGCAAAATATATTCCAACTTAAACCTGATGCTGCGTTTAGTTTCTGTTTCTCAGCTGAATTTAAATTCAGCAAGGAAACTAAGTAATTTTTGCTATGAAGCTAAAACCACTTAGGAGGGGGAAGGGGAAAGCCTGGCTGAACAGGTTTCTTACTCGTTTTGAGAGTTATCTCCTCCAAAGATTGCAAATCCAGTTTCTTCACTGGACTTGCATATTTATAAGCTATTTCAATTCCTTCTAGTTACATACCAAGTTGTCATACTGTGTATGTGCAAGAAATACACTTTTTTAAAGTGTGGAAGAGCCCCAAAACAAGCAACAACAAAAAAGTATCCCCAGGAGTGCTTCTTTCAGTTGGAATAAATGACTGATGGAACAGAAAATTACGAAAAAAATTCAAAGGACATTTTAAAAAAAAGCAAAATAACTGACCTACATCAGTTTGGGATAAGCTGTAAAGCCCTGCCAACTTGTCATGCACTGAAGATAACATCAGAAGAGAAAAATAGTGATTAAAATGATAATTTAAAAAATTTAACTTCTAAATGCACCAACTTTTCATGCTTTAAATTCCAACTTGTCTGCCTAGGTTGGAAACAGCCTAGTGGCACAGCCTTAAAGCAGTGGGAGAATGTCAGCAAGGAACAGTAACATCATCCCTGGAAAAAATCCACTGTACCTCACCCCTGTGGGCTGACTCAGAGCCCTACACATACTCCATGCAAATTGAGGCTTAGAGGACACGATCCCATGCTGAGGAGTAAGTTGTGGGTGGGCTGCATTGTGGGATTATTTGACTTTCAAACTTTTGAACCCCCCGTTGGCATTTTAATTAAAAAGAACTACTCCCACTTGTGGAAGTGAGAGTGAATTTTAAGTAAGGGTGTGATAAAGTCAGAGAAGGTAAAAACCCCCAAAACAAAAGCTAAAAACAAACTACAAACATACAGTCAGCATAGCCATATACTCATGGTTTTCTTCTCTGTATAGATATCATAACTCAGACATTCACCTGGAATGAGATCCAAGATTTAATACTTGTTTGGGAAACAAATTTTACAGCTATGTTATACTTTATTAAGTATTTATAGACTTTTTTCTTGTTTAACTGAAAATCTTCAGTCTTTAATTCTCACAGGTATAGCATTTAATTTTCCTTAAAATATCTTACAAAAGCACTATTCCAAGAAGTTTGTCCCCACAAAGACATGGCTGTCTCTGTTGCTTCACTTGCATTTAATAGAAAGGCAAAAAGATTCCACAGCTTATTAACCAGTAATGAAATGGCATAGCCATGTGCTGTAGCAAAGTCAGCCATGTAAAGAAACAAAAAGACACAAAGCAATTGCAGGGTCCAGAAGTCTTGAAAAGAAGCAACAAATAAACCTTCAAAACTATATTCTTTCCTAAGACAAATGCAGCATTGCCCTGAAATAGGAACAGGAAAGAGAACACAATAGGAAAGTTCCACATTATACACCTTAATGAAGTATACAACCTTTCAAGCATTTTTAATGAAGGTAATGTCCTATGTGTATCACTGAGCCAATCCATTAATAATAAGTTTCCACATCTGGTAGTAGCCAACAATGATGAGTAATGAGGAGAAAAAAAAAAGAAAAAGAGCCAACTATAAGAGAAAATGAGAGTCAAAGCTTGCATGTTCACTCTGGTTAGATGCTCAGTTCCTGGACAATTACTCTCATAAGATCATACATAGACAGACATATGGGTAATGCACAAGTGGACCAATTGATCTGATGGATGCCTTCCAATCTGTTTTAAGACCTCCAGTGCCATTGCAAAGATGGGAATTAGGCCAATTTCTTGCATTACCATATTTCCAAATGGCAAACAGGTGTCTCAAAGTTTTTTGAAAATTTTCCATCAGACACAAGTAAGATGCTAATGATACCCAGAAAGAAAAGTAGGGAAAGATTTCAAAGCTGCACTTAGAATTCATAACTCTCTAGGGAAGGATTAATAGACAAATGCTCCAAGACTACTTGAGCATAGAGATATTAATATCGCAGAGAACCTGCAAATTTGAGATGTCACACATAGCACTATGGTTTTATTTACAAGCATCTTATGAAATATTGTAGATTTCAGAAGTACTGAACAGATAAGAATGACAAGTATCAGGATCCTACAAGAGTAATAAGAGAATAAAGCATTAATTATTGCAAGAGACAGATGAAGTATCCTGACACAGTGTAATGACCTGCTAGACTGAGATAAGTAACTGATTGAGAGTTTCTGAAATCTGATCTCAAATTTTGCAGTGGAAACAATGAAGGGAAGTGCTAACAGTTGTTTTTTTTTCTTTTCCCATCTGGGTAAATGTGTCAATGACATCTCTAAGGAGACCTTGAAGTTTAACAGTAACAGGCTTCAAAGAATCTTGTCCAGAAGTCATGAGAAGGGACTGAATATTTTGAAGTGATTCACTGAACTGGGTTATTGACTAGGCATGTAATTTCCCCATGTCCTTAAATGTAACTTTTCTAATGTAGTATTTGAACAATAAGATAATTCCTGATCTCAAACAACAGAAGCTTTTGCTGCAGGGGAGAATATCTTAAATCTTTCCTGCCTAAGAAAACCAGTAGTTTCTTGCAGTGTGTCTATCAGACCAGCAGAAACCAGGACATTACCTGAAAAGAAAAAACACTGATTTGCTGAAGTTTAATAAATAAAAAACAAAACTAAGAGGTATGGAATTGTTCTACTTACATCATAAACCTGGGGACTTGTCAGACAGCGGGCTATCAGGCCACACCAGCTGGGCAGTGTTGTGGTCAACGGAGGGCCACTGTGAGTGAGAATTGGTTTTAAATAACTCAAGTAGTTAAGGAAAATACACCGGTGCTCAAAAACCACTAGTGAAAATAAAGAGAATTGTACGTAAATGTGGTTCTGCCTTTGAACTATGATATGCAGTAATTGTACTTAAAACACCATCTCAACAGTTTCCCCTTGTTTGTTTCAAGGGCAGTTTCTGTACTCACTCATCTTCTGCAAGGACTGCTAGCTAACTTTCTTCTTACAAGTTTCAAACAGTTGCAATGTTTCCAGCTTCTGTGCTCTCAAGTAAAAAGGGGAAAGCAGAGGTGCTTTAGTGTTGAAAGGTCCAAGAATATTTCTGCTCTGAAGATGGGAGCATGGTGTCAAGGTTGCAAGCTATTGGTAGCAAGGTGACATTCCTGTGTGGCTTAATATAGAGAAATAAGAAATTATGTTAATTCAATGTCCTCAAAGCAATATAGCCACTTGATCTGCTGGTTACTGAGCCACAGATATTACCCTGGTAATGCTCACAGGCATTTCTGCAGTGCACATACGTTTACCACACAGAGCCTCAGAAAGGTGAAGGGAAAACTATGCAAGAATCATGTAACACAGTGTTGAAGGAAAGCAGTGGTACCTAAATGGCACTGAGGGGATGTGGGTGTGGGAAAGGAAAGTGTCTTTTCCCCTATTTTACAGGTCTATGCCCTGGAAAACCCACACTTTTCACATGAGTACTCCACATTGATAATATGCCTGAAAAAAAAATCCAAGAATCAAAATATATGTCTCTGTTAAAAAGCAGCATGTTGACCTTGACTAGCACATGAATCAGTCAATATTATTTTAAATACAAATCTCTAAGTTGCAGGCATTCTAGTTGCTTTCTTAGGCCTCTAAGCACAGAGAGAATAAAGTCCATTTGTAAATGGAAATTTCCCTCTCAACCCATTAAGATGCTTAGGGCAAAGAGGGGGTTAAAAGGGGGCTGTTCTATCAGAGCCTGGCATAGCTGTTTACTCGAGCAGAGTTATGTTTCCGCCTTTCCTCCTTCACTAAAAGTGTGGTTACACCCATTCCTGGAAAGAAACAAGCTCTTCGCCCTTGCACTAACCCAGGCTCCACACTGCCCTGTGCCAGACAGGCAGCAGCTCAGCCATGAAAAAACAAGCCCATTTAAAGACATCTGCTACTTCATCAAAGTTGCAGTTTTCTCCATGTATAACAGTTGTGGGTGAGCCCAGAGAACAGACAACAACATTATGTGAACTCTGCATTCCAGAGGAATGAAGTTCCCACTTATCCATGCCTACAGAGCTCTGGAGCACTCTTTTCCATCACTTACTCCCATCTTTTTCAAGTTAAGCTCTCTTGCATAGAGTGAATTTTGAGACAATCTGCCTTTCTACCCAGAAACAGAGTGAATGCACCAGCAAAAAACCATTTAGCTATGGATATAGAGGTGGCAATTCTAAAGATTATCCTGCGTATACAATTTAAGCCCACCCAGCCAATGCTTATCTGAATGCCTTCTTACAATAGAAGAAGCAAGATTTAACCTCTACATACAGTAAGACAGTTCTGCCTCTCAATGTCAGTTTCCTTAGCACAAACTTCACAGAAACTTTTCCTGAGTATTGCCAGTCACCACTGGGGGAAAAAAAAAAAAAAAAAAAAAAA
>WBND01000062.1:1097054-1109510 GCA_013398595.1 Tychaedon coryphoeus
AAAAAAAAAAAAAAAAAAAAAAAGGGAATGCACTGTCAGGATCCTTTAAGTTTCTGTGAAACAGGTAGTTAGGCTGTCATTTTCTCCAGGCACTCCCCCTGCCTTTGCTGCAGCTGTAGGGAGGGACTGTTCTCTGCAAGCATCAGCTGAGGGAAGTCAGCATTGCCAGCTAGTCCTTTCATCGGGCACATCCCTTTTGTAAAGGCAGGGGAAGAGGACTGCTCTACTTCCTTCTTAAAAAGATAAAAAAAGGAGCAGTCAGCCACAGCCAGATCCTTTCATGCTTTTAGCACCAATCTCTCTTTCTTTAAAAATAATAAAAATTGACCTTGAGGCTCTTCGAGGCCAGTCACTAGAATTCGAAGAGTTAACTCGGAATTACAAACATTTATGAATATTTAAAATAGCCCATACACTCCCTTCTGTGCTTTGGGTCAGTACTACTGCATCTGAAAGCATTGGTCACAAATAGATTTTATCCCAAAGATGCAAGTGCAATTAGGGTCCAAACATTTTCAGCATGCACAAGGCACAGAAAGAAACTACTGTGCTCCAACCAGCCCAGCAATCTCTCATCAATCAAAGGCCAAGACCCCAGTGAAAAGACTCACACACAAGCTGCAAGAGCATTAGAGCCCTACTACTGGTCATTGTGTACATTTAGCTGCCCCAGAAATTATTAGGAATTCAGCATTGAAATTTCTTTGCATTTCTAGGTGTAAGTGACTTGCCATAGCCACAAGATTATCTTTGCCATTTTCTGCTAAGTGACTGTGAGCTGTCAAGGAGAAGCAGCTGTGACATACTTAATGTGTCATAATTAATGACATACTGATTAAGTTAAGTAGATTTTTAAAAAACCCAAACCCACAAGCATGAAATACAGGACAGTCACACAAAAGTTGCTCAGAATCTTAAACAAGGTTATCTAAATAGTATAATAATAGCTTTTAAAAGGTTATACAGTACAATATATATTCAGAGACACTCTGCTTTAACCCTCATAGTAACTTCTGGATATACTTAACGAGATAAGCTGGATCTCATGTAGATTTTTAGTTCTAGAACTTCCTCTTCAGAAACCAACCACAGATTTTGGGACTTCATCACAAAAGCAGATGGCTCACTGCAGAGTCGAGGCTTAGACATGTACAATGAACTGGAAACCTAGTTTGTGCCATGAATGTCATCGAAAATTAGAACAGATTAATAGAACGAATCAGAAGACCTGAAATAATTAATTGTCTTATTGTTTAGGAAGGTTCTTCATCTCTGGCTGGTTTCTGTCCTCCAGCAAATGTCACACACCCTGCATTAGGGGAAAGGAAAGGTCTGACTGCTGAGCCAGTGAGTTCAAGTTTCAGTTCTGTGCCTTGACCCGTCAAATACTTGAGAGAGCCAGGAGAAAAAACAAGTGCTTAAGGCTACATATGGGTACATGGAAAGGGAAAAAGTGAACATTTCATGCCTTGAAACTAAGCTGTGCTTTCAAAAGGATACTTGTGATCAAAGCTATACCACAGCCTGAAGAGCCAAGCACTTTCCTGCTTCGTCCTGTTCCTTCGTGCAGAATCTTGGCCATCCTAAAAGTAAGATAAAGACATACTCAATTACTTCAGGCAGAAAAACTCAGAACTATACACTCCAGTAATTCATAATATAATGCCTGTAAAAAAAAAAAAAAGCCAAAGTACTTCAATACTGTACCTGAAACACAGAAGAAAGCTGTTTAGAGACTTGCTTATATTGAGTTTACTTTCCCTAGACAGACCAGAAATGACTGCAAAGAACCAAGCTGTCTTCATTGCACTCAAGTTACCTAAACTCCTCTACCACCAAGTTCCCTGGAACCTAAAACCTTTTCTCACTGTTAGTATAGTAACAGATACAGAAATAATTTCCAAGCTGAAAATAAGCCTCATTGATATTCCAAGACTGATTTCTAGTCATTGCTTGGTTGGCTTCCTCAACTCTAGGTCTAGGTCTAACTCTAGGTTTGATGCTTTTTTCTTAAGTGTATTGCTTCCTGGAAGAACAAGGGAAATTACCATATCTGATAAATTCTTAGAAACCTGATGAAATATATCACATTCAAAAGAAATGTGCTTAACAGAGAATCCATATAAAGATCAAAATTGAGGGAGGTCATGCAAATCTCAGAAATGCTGGATCAACCTTGAAAGGGCTAACAGTATTAAATACAATCTCTTAACTAGCTGTGCTACAAGTCACCACACCAGCTGGTCTGCAGCTGCATTTATTTTTTACTTTTGTTACTGTTGGGTTTGACTGTTTTGCTTTGTGTTTTTGTTTTGTTGTTTTTGTTGTTCAGAGGCGGGGAGGTGTTTATGGCCAGGGGCCAGTGTTAAACACAGGAAAGCAAATGAATGCCTTGTATGAATCATCTTCCAAATTACTGGAAAAGAACAAGGCAGGATTACACTGTGTACTTCTGACCTGCAAAAAATCCATGATCCACCAAGAGTTAAACCTAATACATTTTCACTCCCTCCCCATCCCAATTGATATATTTTCTTTAACTATGACATACTGCTAATCTTGGCTCGGTGAAAGAAAGATGAATCCAAAGGGAACTGACTAATGGACTACATTAGCAATGCAATGCACAGCTAAAGTGGGAAACAAATGGGTAAGATCTTTATGTTTACATTTCCACAGCAAACACTGAGAACAGAATATCCCTGCTCTCTTGTCCATTAAAGCAACTCTTCAATTACTGACAAGCTCAGTTTGAACTGGCCAAAGCCATCTTTCCACAATACCACTTCCTAACCTTGGCTATGTGCAATAATTGTGGCCTTCGTTGTAAAAGGTGTTTTGAGGCCTGGACTTCTGGTTGCTTCCAGATAGTTACAAAACAAAATTCACCCCTACTGGTAGCCAGCTCCACCATTTCAGCATCTATTTTGTGTGCTGGACACAGGCTTTTACAAAGAACACAGAGATGCCAAGTGCAAGTGCAGTTTCTGAAATGAAAGAGATGCTTCCTGAGCAAGTACCTCTTACTTGTACAACATGTAACAGGAAAAGAAAAAGGAAGGATTGAAAAAACCCAAATTAACCCACAACAAACCAACCAAAACAATACCAAAAAAAGACCAAGGCAGGAGAAACCACTGTGAAAAATGCTAGTCCCAAATACATTCATCTCTGGCCAGCCTGAATAGCAGAATCATCATACAATACTTGTTCCCTAAGCATCCTCTAGATCCAAAGTTGCCTGTCATCCAACTTCCTCTAGTAGGTTTCTACATAAGTAACCAGTTGTGCTGCTGAACAATCAGTGTCAAGTAGAACTCTGGAAGAGTGCAAACCACGGTCTGGACAGAGGAATCTCCCAGTTAAGCCTGAGGAATTTTTGAGTTGTTTTATTTTTTTCCGGATCCTTCACTCCTCTTGTGAATCAACTCAAGTTTATAGATGAGAAAAACTGAAAATTCTGCTATGAGCAACATTCTTCCAATGATCTTGTTTGCCAATAGCATATTTCAGGGGAAAAAAGTCAATTATTAATGCATGGAAAGCTCCACTAAAAATTCACAACAACAGTTTGCTGAATACAAATGGCAATTTGCCCATGCTCTTTCTGCTTCACCCAGGTGAGAGGGAGTTCAGGCACCATCCAGCTGCCATGTGGTTTGGTATGCAAGAGCCAAAATCAGATTAGCAAACTTAATCTTGGATTCTATGCAAGTCCAAGGGCCAAAATTTGGTTTCAGTTTAAGGAAGAGGAGCCAAGAGTATTACTTCTGAACTGAGAAAAACTATTTATGCAGTAGCATTCTAAGAGCAAGCATGTTGGGTAGGTGGGGGAAGAGGAAAGTGCATTGTTATATAAAGTGTATTAGTATATTTGGAAAGGTTTGTGATTCCTTAAGTATACACAAAAACGTGACCATGACACCCAAAATCACTGAATGTTTTTCAGTGGGCATTACTTGAATATTAGAAAGCAAAATCCAGCGAGGAGAGAAAGGTTTTATCCATGCAAACAACTTCTGCAGTTTTCCATTGTCTCAGCTATAAAATAAGATCAGCCTAATAGAGAACTTATGTAAGTTACTTACTCCTTGTAAGACTTGAAAGCTGTCATTAGTAGGTGGAGGATCCTGATCTGGGTCAACCCCAACCCTACAGAAACATTAGGGAAACAAAGCAAGTGGTGTTACTGAGGGTTGCAAATGCTGTAAGTTTGGCAGAATGCATTTTAAAAGCACTTCAAGCACCCAGCAAAGCTGCATCAGAAAGGTTGTGAGAATAAATTGAGGAAGAGCTGCCCATTATTCCCCTGCAGTTACATAGTTTTAAACAAGACATTTTTTCACTCAAGAAACTGCTTCAACTCTATGTCAGCATCAACTTTAACTGCTTACCTTTGTTGCCATTTTTTTAGAACACAGGAAAATACTATTTTTGCCTTAAAAAGTGGATGGCATCCTCTTCAGTGGAGAGTATCCCTCATATCCAGCAGGAAGAAAACAGAAACTAAGGATAAAGCCCAGCCTAAACATTTCCTGCAGCAAATAACTGCCAGATAAACCTGAAGGTGGCTGAAATACTTTAAATTTTAATATTTTAAAACAACACATGCACTCCACGTTTTAATGCACAAAAGTATTTTATAAAGGATCACAACACAAATTTGCTGCAAGTTTCATTCACCTAACAAAACACAGCCACAGTGGACTAGCAAGAGGCCTGTAGTCCAGGCTCCCATCTGAGTGAGGCAGGGTTTGTGTAATGAGTTGGTGGGTGTTGACAGAACAACATGTTAAGAAGAAACTGTCTACTCACTTCTGCATAGTTAGAAATTATCTTATTACTGAACCATCCTTGCACACAGGGCTCCTGTCCAAGATTGGCATTTAATCCTTCTAATTATGTTCAGGTTTTTCTGGTCTGGTTTGGGGGTAGACAGGACTTGCCTATTTTATATCCTATTTATGTCCTGATCTCTGTCATCTCTGGTAGAACCTAAACCTCCAACCTCAAAAGTTAGATAAGATTCTTAGTCTCAAATGTGCTGTGTTTTAGCTCCACCATGTTGCACAATAAGTGTGGGAAAACACATGCAACAGCCATTTCAGACAGTAAGATTTTGTTAATATCATCACTTCTACTCTCTTAGATGGGACTGAGCTGGTTTGGTGCCATTTCCTTATAGCCATGGTATTTACCCAACAGCCCCAAGAATCCCCAGAAACCAGGAGAGCCTTGCTGGTCAGACCATATCATTGGTTTGTCCCAGGGACACCATGCTTGGGTCAAACAAAAAGAGAACACTTTAAAATAGTTTCCAGGGCAGCATTTTCTGATAGAACAACAGAAGAAGAAAAGTTTTAAGTCATCCTTGTGGACTCACAGCCAGCTCAAGGCTTCACATGAGTTAATGTAGTTCAGGGAAAATCCAGAAGGCTGTTCTGCTGCAACCTCATATAAAACTAGTGCTGACCCAGTCCTTTGCTTGGATTTTTTTCTTTTTTTCTGAGCTTCTTGTTCTTTCCTCATCACTTCCTTTTTCCACATTTAGAATAATCTCAAACTTAAGGCACATTTAGCCTGGAAACTACTGGGCACTGACCAGCTTCATAACTGAAAAGCTTCCCCAGTTTTAGGGTGACAGACTGGATAGACAGACTGAGTACTGGATTGTAACACATGCTAAAATAAAACACCACACACAAGAGCTCAGAGAGCTTACAAGGGCTGAGATGTCACTGCTTTGGCTATCAGTACATAAGAACAGGTTTTGGCAGGGAAACTGGTTATCTGATGCAGAAAGCTGACAAGCAATATCAGGAAACAACTCAGTGCAGTAATATATGTGTACACATAAGAGTATGCATTCCTTTATAAGTACACATGAAAATAAAAGAAAAATATTTGTGGCTTTCCAAGCTGCACATGGGTGAAGGTTCAGTGTGCTAAGTACAGCAACCAGGCTCATGTTGGCTGTGTAGCTGACAGTCAGAATGGGGAGTTCAAGAAACTCGTTCCAGAAGATGAACATAGCTTGCATTCCCCGAATAGTTTTTACTCCCTGGGCTACCTATTCACTTCACAGTACATAAGACCAAACAATTCAGTGTCTCAGCTTTTACTTGATTTACAAGGTTGTGCATTTGTTTTGAGGACTTGAACTGCCCTTAGGCAGGGGAATGGGGCTTAATGGAAGACCAAAGCAGGAAGGATAACCACACTGTTCAGTGATAGTATATCACAGACCAGGAATTTGGATTCGCTGTTGTGCTGAAGAGGTAAAGAAAACTTTTCTATATTAAAATGGTTAAAATTTTAGTAAAAAAAACATACTACAAATGTTCCTCTCAATATTGAAATAGTATATCCTCAGACTTGTCCATTTACATTTTTTCAAAGTTATTCTTCAAATGAAATTATATTTTGAATATTTATAATTGATTATTTTCCATAAATCACTTTAAAAAAAAAAATCACTCTCAAAGTCTGTTCCTCAGCTCAGAAATTAACATCACATACATTTCTGTTTTGAAAGTTCACAACTACTTTTTTGAATCTTTCAAATAATATGGTCTTATCCTCTACTCTAGCATCAATTGTATAGGAAGCTTTATTTTTTGGTAGCAAGCCTGCCTGTTTAAGCTTCAAGGTTAAATACCCTGATCTCATGACAAACATCACCCTTTTTTTTGCGGGCCCAGCCCCTAGAATTTCTTAGAATTCTAAGCAAGTGTTACCTTTATCACCTGAAACAAAATAACACCAAAAAAACAGTCAAGCCTGTCCCAACCTCCTTTACAGTGAAAAGAAGCACAGAAAACACCTAGTTACTTCATTCTTGCTTAACTACTTCAATAACTAAAAGTATGAGTAAAGCTGATGCATGTATGTCTTCAACATTGATTTTCTTCTTATCCTGAAGAGAAAAAAACCCATTTAATAAGCTTAATATAATTTAAAAGCTTCTGGTAATTTAAATGTGCTGCAAAGGTCAGTATCAGCTCTCATTTACTTAACCTGTTTTATAAATTAAACTGTTTCTGGATGGATTTACACAGATGTCCTCCCAGAGGTCAGCCTTGCTAAAGGCTGGGCTGTTTTGCTCAAACCCCATAGCAGGCTCAAACCCCATTGAAGAAGCACCTCTGTGATGGGGACTGAGGGGCACAGCAGATGTGGCACAGACAAGGCAGTGCAGATGCCAGCAAACATCTTTGTTTTCCTCTCCACTCTTTCTGAGAGCCCTTTGCAGCAGGATGTGCTGGGGATTCCCACACAAATAAGTACAAATAAGAAACTCTTAAAAAGGAGATTTCAGATGAAGAATAAGAACAGTCTTTTAGCTGTAACAATGCATATGTATTTCAACATTGGTGAAAAATCCATTTAATCAATTTATTTCCCTCATTGGAATCCCTTTGGTATCTGATAGACACCTTATTCCTTCAATACAGACAATTACTAGCATGTAAAATTCAGACACCTTTTTTCAGCCTTGGAAAGGTCATTGGACTCTGGAGACAGGAATATGCTATAGTAGAAAATAATCCAATTTAAGTGTATTTCTTCAATCTTCCCAAATGAAAACCTTTTTTTAAGGCAAAAAGGATTTCCATCTTTAAGATCTCTATAATAGCAAAGGGACTAGTCTTGAGCTCCTAATGCCCAACACCAAAACACAGCATTTCTACTTTTAACTGGGTCCTGGACTCCTTGGTCTTTATCCCAGAGCTACAACTCCAGCATCACATGTAGGACAGGAGCTACTCAGATTTGATCTCTCAAAACATTAAGTGTAATTCAGTCATTTCAACAGTGTGGGAGAAAGTGGTTCACACACAAAACTGAGCTAAATGGCTGGAAATGAATAGTAAAAAGGCATATAGAACTACATCAAGTTCTCTACTACAACATTTTTAAATGGGTGGAATGATATCTTCTGATATTTCAGAAACTTTTCCAGGGCCCTACAACACATGGATGACAAGTTACCAAAATACCAGGCATTATTAGATTTAGCATGTGTAATTACTATGGCAACAGCCAAGAATGACTTCAATAGATAATAGTTATCAGACTGCCTGTACAAAGTAACACATTGCATCTCTGGCAAATCTAGTAGTTTGCTGGAAACCTTCAAGTGTGACATGAAAACTTTTCATTGCCCCATCTCCAAGAGCTTTCTTTACATAAATATTCTGTATGTTCTTATGTACATACATACACACACACATATACATACACATCCCCTATAGATGTCAGTTAGATATTTATCTTATTTTAAATTCTCTCTCTAACCATTTATTTGTTCTAAAAAACATCAAACCAAAATCCTACTCTTCTCTGTTTTTAAAAATATATCCCCAAAGAGGCTGGACTAAATAATCTATGAAGTTCCTTCCAGTTACACAAAATAACCTCAAGCAATGCTTAAGAGTATCTTTGTGATTAAGGATCATAAGATCAAATGCATGGTTTTCAGCTCTCAAGTCTTCTAATGCCAGAGATTCAAGTTTTGCTTTATTAAATATCTTTTCACAGAGTGAAAGAATGTGTTTTATAGATTCATTTTTCAGACATGATGTGTGATCCACACCCTCACAGCCCAGAATAAGTGAATAGACTCAGAGCTGAGGAACATCTACAGCACCCTCAGAAAAGAAGCAGCAGCAGCATGCCACAGTATAGAGAAAGAGCACACACTCAGTGTTACAAAGATGAGAAAAGCCAAGCACCAGGTTAGTGTGGTATCAAGGAAAGCACAGTGTCACCTGAAATACAGCCAGTGGCTTTCACTCATCTCTTCCACCGATGGAACATGGTCACCAACTCTGGTACAGTACAAGAATGCAATGTGAGTAACAAAATGCTCATGAGATGGGGGCTCTACAGAGCTCTTAGCAAAACAAAGCAAACCAACAACAAAAAAAATCCACATCCAATCAAAAAAGACAGAACATACATGAACAATGGCGGAGCAATGACAAAGTGACCAAAAAAACCAAAATTAGCAACAGCAGCAATTTATGATTGACATATCCAGCAATATTCTTAATTTGTTCAGATCCCTGAACAGCTGGCAACTCATCTGCATTAATGATGGACTACATCCCCCAGAAAACCAGATTCAGAAGCACTCCTTGGTGCTGCACACAGACAAAGACAATCTAAGACAATTGCTACCACTTCAGATCTGCACATGGTCTGAAAGAGAAGGAGACAGCACAGGAAGCATCACAGGAAACTATACATATATGAGAGGGGTTTCAGAGCACTCCAAACCAACTGGTAACAAGCACTAAATCACTCCATTGCTTTAACTAAAAATTTACTATCAGCTTTTGATTCAATCTCCAGTCATAGCAGAGTCTGTTTTCACTCCTTGCTTTTCCCTTTTCAGTTGTGTTTGTGGGGATTTTTTTAGGTGCAAATGAAAGCATTTTTGGTGTCCAGTATTTTTCACATACATTCCTTAGCAGCCTGTGGGGTTTTCTCCCCCATATTTTCCCACAAAGAACTATATATTGCATATGTGAAATAAAAGCCCAGATGATCAGAAACTCACAGAGATCCCACTACAGAAAAAGCAGGTGTACACACCCTGGTTGCAGGCTGACATCTTGACTAATCAAATATTTAAGGCTATAGCTTGTGATATGAAGAGCATGTACTCATCTAATCCTTGACTATCGAGGCAAATACCAGGCTTTAGATAGCTTTGTTTTGGATTCCAGGTTCAATAGCTCTTTTCCCATGCCAACATACACTCCAGGTCAGAGTACTCTGCTCCCCAAGGCCATCACTGAGAAGGTTCTGCATGTACAGCAAAAACTAAAATTAAAAACTACCCAGTAACTTCCCTTCTGTGACTTCTTTCTCTTTCCTGTATCTTTGCCAAGTTTAGTATACTAAAGTTTTCCCAGATGTCCGTAATGAGTGCAGCATTTTTGGAAAATTTTAGCTATTTTGGAAGAGTTCAATAGTTTCTCAGAAGATGGCTGAGAAAGATGAGAACTCCCACCACTATGTTTTTTAAAAATTAAAACCCAATCCCTAAAAACCCCTGGAATTAGGAAAAGTTGTCTCAGGTTGTTTTTAGGATGTCTTTGGGTATTTGTTCACGTCACCTTACCAAGACAATGACTCCTGAAACTGCTGGCTGAGGCTTGCCAGTTCAACTCCTCTCATCTATGTGCTCTAGCTGTCTCTCAACCCCACACCTACAGTGTCTTCCCCACACTTCTTCTCTGTGGTGTGAATTGCTGTGTTTCAGAGAACAAGAAGAGAGAAAGGAAACATCTCTCATGCTTACTTCCAGAGGAAGAGGTAATCTCTTTTCTACTAAGGGAAAAGCCCAGAGGGGTGGGGCTGGAGGCTGCATTGCCCCACTATTAAGGGAGATTCAAGACTGATGGCTTTGGGAAAGGAGGAGGAAGACCACAAAAACTAGGGAAAGACAACTGGAAAAAACAGTAGAGAAAGGGACGGGCAAGGAAAAAGCCCACAGAGGGCAAGGGACTGCCCCTGTGTCTGTGCATCTGCCTGCAAGGGCAGCAGAGAGTGGCTGAAGGCAGAGAGGGATCTAAGTAATACAATAATGGAAACAGGCTGCAAAACAGGAGGATGTAAGCTCCATCAGGCATCCCCCACCCCAGTCTGGGGCTGGATCCCAGCATCAGCACTTGCCTCCTGCCATCCCAGCACACCCAGGTGTGGTACATAATGCACATTTCATCATTGCACCACCCTGGGTGAGAGAATGGAGGATAACCACCAAGGCAACACTTTTACCACCATCACAGATAGGTAGTTCACATAGCAGCTGGGTGAGAGTTAACGTCAAAAAAAAAAAAAAAAAAAAAAAAAAAAAAAAAAAAAACAAAAAAAAAAAACCACTAAACAGAAAGCTCTTTAAAGATTGTATATGCGAGGTCAGACACAAGGCACTAAATATCTAATTTGGCATTGTCTGTGCAACCTTTTGCTCTTATGGTAAAAAGAAATCTAAGTTATTTTAAAGTGTAAGGTATAATGCCTTGAGATTTATAAAAAGGTTTCTAAATATAACTGAAATTACTTCATTAAAATAAGCAATAACTTCCACATTTGCAACAGTTTATGAAGGAGAGGAAGGCACTAATCCATGTGTTGCTTCATTCAACATGAAAAGAACAGGTCACTAACCTCTAATCAAAAATGGAAAACACATTGTTTTGCAACACAAATGCTAGGAGTTCCCTTTTTTCCTGTGACAGATAAATGAAACAAGAAGTTAGCTATTTTTTTGAAGAGAGGAATTTTGCCAGTGGTTTTGATTTACATAGCTCTCAAGTTTGCTGAAACTGTTAGAGCTTCAGCCAGGAAATTGTTTCTTTGTTTAGGTCTTAAAGGATGAGACTATACTTTTAATATCCAGGTCATGCTTTAGTTTCTAAGAAAAAAAAAATCTACTACTAATAAAATTTGATTGTTTACCACACAAACGCTTGGATATGTCTCACTGATAGTCAGCCAAGGAACTCCAACACATGATATCATGGCTTTAACTCCAGTTTCTGGTGTTAGTTTTTTATTTCCTAAGCATCAAGGGGCAGAAATCAAAAGCATCTAAAGATCCTGTTTTTTTACTCAGGTTTTGAAGTTGTGACCTCACTTTTCCAACCAGTTAAGCTGTAAACTGAAGTTAGCTTCCATTACAAACCATAGCTCCTTTGCTTAGCTGTATATGAAAACCTGGTCAGTGGTCCCTGGTAACCTACCCTATCTGAAAAGACGCCTGGTCTTCCAAATATCTGAAATTTTCAGAGCAGCAAGAGGAGGCAGAGAGTATTTTTGCCTATTTTCCTCTTTATACTGCTTTTTACTTTACCATAACTTAATTCTCATGTTAGCCTCTCTATCTTCCACCTACTTTTGATATTTCATATCGTGGGAGGGAAGGGACCAACAGTAAGTAAAGAGCCAAGCATGCATCCCAAACGCTACACAACAAACAGTGTGGCCAGAAGGCATGTGCCTCTTCCTCCAAGCCACAGCAAAGCAATTCTGGATGCCTGTGTAGGCGTTGCCCCTTGCATGCACACAGCTGCTTCCCCGTGTTATAAATGGGTAACACGTTGTTGGCTCTTCGCAAGTATCGGGATAAATGCTATATGTATAATGTTAAAATAGCATTTCTATATGGATATAGTCTTTGTTAAGAGTAAAAATTAGACATAAGTTGTTTTAAGATAGTATGCTTAAACTACCTGTCTAGTCAAGATAATAACCCGTGAACAGATAATGGGGACCCTGCAGCTGACACAACAATTATCAACTCCCAACCGACTGCAAAAAGCCTGGACCACCTCCCAAATGAAAAACGATAAAGGAGAGTATAAAACCACAAGACAAAAAACACGCATGCTCTAAAAAGGCGGACCCAAGGAGTGGCTATGCTAAATAGTTCCCAGAAAC
>WBND01000062.1:1110395-1130565 GCA_013398595.1 Tychaedon coryphoeus
ATTTGTCCTTTTTTAAAACCTGTAAAATCAGGAGTTTTATTTTTTTTTTTTTTACCAGCAGAAAGTGTTTTAACCACTGAGGGTACCTCACACTAGCGCTGTGTTTCTAATTCTCCATCAGCTGCACACGGCCGCCACCTCCTGGCACAAATCTGAATTCATGTGGTCCCAGAGGTGCAGATTCCATCTCCAACAGGTCAATGCCTACCAAGCCAGCTGCAGGCAGAACCCTGAAGTTCTCCAAAATGTTTTCTATGTAGAGCTCCCTTGTTATATGTTATCCCTGCTTTGACAGGAAAGTTAACCTTTTATTTTCTGTCAACCATGCCCAAAAAAGTGACAGTTAAAATTACTGCTTGCTTGCAAGGATGGGTAAATCTCCCTGTAAAACTACAGCTAAACATTCGAAACTGTTGATGCCTTGGGTTTTAGCTTTTATATTTTCAGCTTCAGTCAGCTACCTTCTGGTAGTTACTTCTCTAGGAATGGTACCATAGCCTTTACCGCTGTTCTGCCTTCTTGGTCACATTAATGACTTTGGCAAGTCTAGCCACCTTGAGGGATAAGTCTGGAATGGATATGGGGTTAGTCCTCTGTCTGCAGGACCAGCTCACCAGCCAGGCTTATGGAGTCTCACTATTGAACTAATTTAGCTAAAGGGGGAAGTGCATAATCTTAGATGCTTCCTGGTCTCGATGGAGGAGGATAGGAGGAAAAAAAACCTTCTACCTCAGAATGATTTTGCAGTTGGCCGAGGGCTGGGCCACATGCAAGAATTCAGTCCTGTCCTGCTGATGATGACTGAAGGAGCCCTGTTGCAGAGGTAATGGCTGATTGCACTCAGGGCTTGTACAATTTGCACCGTTTTAATTCCCCTCTATCTTTGTCTCCCAAACTGCCAAAACTTCCAAAATCATAATATATATGTCTTTAACAATGATTGATTTGTGATTCTTTAGCATCTCTCTTGATAAATCTTCTCAAATATGAAAGTACAGGCAGTCAAAAGTATTAAGCAGGATTTATAGTCAGACATCTATAATCATGCAACTTACCATTTTCACAGATCTCCTCAAAACAGGAGGAAACACATCCCAAAGACCAGCAGGATCCCATTTATCCCAGTTGCTTAGATAATATCAGGTTTTGTTTAAAGTACATTCAGTTTAGCACCACCCAAAAAAGAATCCACTGAACTTAAAAACCTTAACAGGCCCATTACAAAGAGTCAGAAGAAAGGGAGCAGTCTTAGTATAATATGATGTTTATATGGGACTAAATTAATTCTTTATTTTCAATATAGAGATGCTTTATCAGGCAACGCTATTCCATATCTTGCTGGACTAACAAAGACCTAGATACCTACTTGCAGAGCACCAGAGCACCTTTAGGCTGAATCCCAGCAGCATCAGTACATTTTCTTCACCAGACTGCACCTCCTTCTATAAAATATCATGTTCTAAATACCTACATACATATATATATATATATATCCCATGTTCTAAATGCTTCCAGCAAGCATCAAGTTCTGTAGGACTATGCCAAATTAGCACAGCTGCCTGTTGAAAAGTGAAGTTTCCCCAGCACACAGTTGCATACCAACCTGATGTTCAGCCACGACAGCATGGGGGTTGTACCTCCACCAACAATCCACACAGTGAAAAACACAATGAGCAGAGTTGTTGAGAACATCATTTGGTGGGAGTAGGTAGCAGTATCTCGTATAGCCAGAGCAAATGCCATGGCTCCCCTGAGACCTATCAGAAAGAATGAAATAACACAGCTTCAGAAGTGCAGACATGACTGTGGATAGCATAGCATCTTCCTTGCTCCCTCCCACAAATTTTCAGGCAGAAAGCACTGGGCTCCAGCAGGTTTTAATTTCCTTAGATTATGTGATAAATTATGCCCTGGGATTATTTACAACAGAATGCTATAACTGTCCTGGTTTCCTATCACTTATAGAATCCACAAATGCTGTGAAAAGGTCTAAATACTTCCAGAAACTATCAGGAAAGGAAGACAGAAACAAACAAGTTGTGAACAACAGCAAAATATTATGTAAGTCTAGCAGCTCCCTGAATCCGGATGAAAATTCAGACTTTTCCAGTTGAGTCCATAATTGAAATGTGAGTTCTTGACATAACATTTTCATCAGCTAGAAGAATATTCCAGTTAATTACATGGTCACAGGCAGACTGTACCTTTCCTCCTCTCCTCTGCTCCCAGTTATAAAACTTCATTAGCAAGAAC
The DNA here is from genome assembly GCA_013398595.1 of Tychaedon coryphoeus. NCBI lineage: Eukaryota > Metazoa > Chordata > Aves > Passeriformes > Muscicapidae > Tychaedon > Tychaedon coryphoeus. The sequence goes on from WBND01000062.1 coordinate 1,112,649, forward strand.
AAGCCATGGCATCAGGCCATCTGCAGACTTCTTAAGTAGAGGAATCACAAGATGGTTAAGGTTTTAAGGAACCCCTGGAGTTCATCTAGTCCAATTCCCCTGTTTGAAAAACCCCTGCTCAACCTGCAGCAGGTTGCACAGGACCATATCCATATGGCTTTTGAATATCTCCATGGATGGAAATGTCACAACAACTCTGGATAATTTGTACAATGCTTGGACATAGTAAAAAAGGTTTGCTGATGTTCAAACAGAAAAGGTCATGTGCTCCAGTTTGTGCCTGTTACCTCTGGGCCTGGAAAAGGGCACCAATGAATATAGTCTGGCTCTATCCTCTTTATACTCTCTTGTGTACAGAGGATTGCCTGGAACTTCTTGAGGATGCACATGTTTAGACACACAATATGTAATTTGCCTTAAATTACAAATTTAAAACAGTCATCTGTGTGATAGAAATAACAAGACAATTTAAGTCAAATACCTTCGTCCAGCTAAGTGGGAAGGGGCACCCATAAATACACTTTGATTTTCTCAGCAGGTATCTGTGTCTGCACAATGTGAACATCATCTCAGCTAGAAATAACCTTTTGGAAGAAACACATCCCAATTCTCCCATGTCCTACACAAGCACTTCAAATGAAAATGCTCTATTCCCAACATGAGGGCAGGTACCTGTGAGCAGGTAGCATTTCAAGATGTCACCCACCCCAGATGTGGCACACTTTCTGTAAAGGCTGAAAGATCCATGATAGCATGCTGCAATAATCAGTAAGCTTCCCTTTAGGATGTGTGAACATGGCTCATAAAAACAGAAGGTAGCACAGTCAGTAGCTTACGAGTTAAAATTAAGACTTTGTGCCTTGCCCAGAATTTTTGCTCTTACCTGAAAACATCATCATATGCTGAAAGCTCCAGCTGATCTTATGCCTTCTGCCCAAATTCAACAAGAAGGAGAGGGGGTAGATATGTGCAGCTCTGCCCAAGAAGATTGCAACCTGTTTGCAGCTGAGGGTTAAGGATTTCTTTTTCCTGAGGCATGCAGTTTTTGGTACCTGGCTTTTACATGAAGCTTTTGTTTTAGTTAGAGATTTACATCATAATATCAAGTGTTCTTCCTATAGCTGTGTATCTAAAGTGATTCACGAGTGATTCAAAAGTGATTACAAAAAATATAAATTTTTACTAATATAACTAAGTTTTCAGATTCACAGTGAAATTATACCTATTATTAAAATGACCAATTGAACAAATGAAGACTTTACTTTGAAAATTCAGTTTTGAGTTTCAGAACAACAGAAATGCAGCTCTGTATACAGATGGAAAACCAACTAAAGACCAGCAAGTGGCAACCCCATTATGACTCCTGCAGAGGCAAAATCTCCTATGGGCTAGCAAACACTTACCAGTACAGAGCTACTAAGAGTATAAATCCAAAAGCCATTTGTAAGCACTAGAATGAAGTTGAAAAAGAATCGTGAAAAGTGTTGGAGAAATTCATGACAGTAAGTGGTAAGCACCCTCACTGTGGTGCAAAACATCCAGTGGTTCCAGTGAAGAAGCAGAAAGCTGAAGACACTCTCCACAGTGTAAGGAACACTTTGGAAAAAACTAGAGTGGTGGCATTTTATAGGATTTCAGTCCATCACAGCCAGAGTCCAAACACTGATAATTTGCTGCTGGGATGGGAACATTAGGAGAATAATACATCTCCCATGGAAAAGAAATAAAGAGAATATAAGAGCTCTAGACACCACTGGGTTATTGTCATAGCTAAAGTAAAGCAGTCCTATCAGCAGGGAGTATCTCTAGGAAAACCAGATTTTTATTATTACTTTGTACAATAACCCTCATGTAATTATTCAAAGCAACTTTTATACCAGTCCTTTTGAGGACTTCAGAAATCAGATATCAAAAGCCATCAAGACTAATGTATGTAGGAATAATAGCTAAAATTTTGCCAAGGATGTAGAGGCTCTAGCTCTGCCTTTATCCATCCTTTCACTTTCAAAAACTGGTGATGTCCCTACATTTCACCCCTGCAAGTTGTTAACTCAATGGTGACCACAGGTGTTGAGTAAAACATGGGTGCTAGTACCAGTTGCCCTCCTCACAAAGGTAGAAAAACACTCAAGAGATAGCAGAGGTTAAATGCAGTAGAGGAAGATGTGGGAAATGTATTAAAAGGCAAGTGGGTAGAGAAACAACTTCTGAAAACAAACCCAGGGCAGACAGCACAAGTTGAGAGAAGATGGAAGGCCACACTAAGCATGAAAAATTGCATTGCTTAGTATACCAGATGCAACTATTCTGTTCATATCTTTATCCAATGTCTGCAGGGCTCTGGAGGCATTTCTTAGGTCAGAAAAGTAGATGTGAAGTGACACAGGAGAAAATGTATTACTGTTCCAGAAAAAAGTAAATTGCTGAAGAAAAATAAAGACAAATGTGAGAAATCCTGAGTAGTACAGAAAGCAGTAGAAAGAAGAGAAAATAAGTACATCTCATACATGGTCATCTTTATATGCTCTTTTATGGGGTTTTGCCTCCATTTCCCATAGTCTTACTCCTACAGCAGGCAAAGGGAAATGAAGACTGGAATACTAGTTCCCATTTCTTCATGCATACTTAACAGTTCTGCTGAATTTTTCAAGCAGCCAGGAATATAGCGAAGAGAGAATTAGACAATCCATTTGAACAGGGGCAGGATGCAGAGCTTACATGAGTGTGACTACTACAAAGTGTTCAGTTCTGGGGAATTTGAGAGGCAGATAACAGAGACAATGGCAGAACCTTTAATTGTGTACCATTCATGTCATGCTCTGCACCCATCTCAGCTGCTTTCTCCTCCCATCACCTGAGATGCTGCCCTCTGGGGCATTGCTCAAAGATGATCTATTTACCCATATTCCTTTTTATGTATTTGAAGTTTGTCCCTTGCTTTCTCAAGGGACCACTGGAAGAGGAGAGAAAAATGAATCCTTTTCTAGGTCTTCAAAGCTCAAATACAAGAAACAACACAAGCAGTGTTGGCTGCCAATGGCCAAAGCACACAGTAAAGCACATTCATTCATTCATTTATCTAGTGAAATTATATGATCTCCAAAATTCAGGTACAGAGCCAAGAACTGTGACACAGAGGCCTTAAGGCTTTGATATAAGGTGCAATCAAAGATTTTTCTCAAAATTATTGTGCCTGCAAGACATTGGGGAAACTTAGACCAGCCACCATTCTCTGTTTGGTAAAACCGACAGATATCACAAATTCTTGAGCACATAAGACAGTAGAGAAACCTCACACAATGTGAAAAAGGATACAAAAGCTCCAATAATGAAAACTGGGCTGAATATGTGCTTCTGGAAAGTAAACAGTGCCAAGCCCATATAAGAAAATATGAAGTTCTCAGCCAGGAAGTGCAACACCTCAAAGAGCTAGAGAGAAAACCATCACATGTTAAAGGCCAAGTAAAAAAGATGCAGCAAAAACAAAAGTACATGAACTACTACAGGAATGCACTGTAAAAAGGGTAAAAGACATCCTTGCCTGCTTAGTGCGACTTCTTGACTCTACAGACAAGTTATTGTATGTATAATGTGCCTGGGTAATTCCACAGAAGAGGACAGCCACCACACCTGTGAACAGAACCACATGGAAAGATCAGCCTGTTCACTGTCAGCTCACCACACTTCTCCTTCACAAGCTCAATTTAATTTACACATCATTCTTAACCTTGAGATTATATGACTTTTCCATTCAATTGAGTGAGATACCATGTTAGGGAGATGGTGTCTGAACCAAACCACTGCCTTTGTTACACAGTAAGCTGCAGCTTACAGAACACAAAAAAACCAACAACCCAGCTTGAAGCACAAACATATTTCTTGTTAAAAAGCTTTGGTGAGAAAGTGGAAAAATGACTGCTGAGATGAATTTCTGTCTCCATGAGCTCGAATCCAATAAACTCACCAGTAAATCCACAAGCTTCTGCAAGCAGGAAAGTGCTCCAGGACATCAAGAAGAAGAGAGCTGTTTCCAGCAGGGGGAAGCAGTGCAACTTGGTAAACTTTGTCACGTTAAGTCGCTTGTTAAGGGATCAAAAAGAAATCCTTTGGCTTCTCTACTCCCAGGATTTATGAAAAACACTTTTAGTACACTTTTATGTACTGGAATCCCATGATTGTCAGACAACAAAACACTTTTGATGCTGAAAAATGTGAATTCCAATATACCAAGACAAATTTCAGACTCAACTTGCAATAATCATTTTTGGATGTTTTTGTTGTATATCCATGACAAAGTGTGGGTCCACCTCTTAGAAGCAATATTATCTTATTCAATTATTCCCTTCGAAGTGCTAGCAAGGAAGGGATATATACTTCCTGTTCCTTTTAAACTGTGTGTGCCTTGGCTTTTTCAGGGGATTGGTGAGGAATTGATGTTTTGTTCCCCCTGCCAACCTCAATTAAAAGTCCCACTTCCACCTTCAAATAAAACACAAAATGCATTCAAAAGCATTTAATTTACAGAGCTGTTCTTGGCTACAGCAGCCCTAAGATCAGGAAGATTTACAAGAATTTTTCTTCTCAGATTTGTTAAAATGTTTTTTCCAGCAAGTGTAGCTACTTCAGTACTTTTAAGGCAAAACAATTGCTGCCTACAAAATGTATTTTCTCCCCTTGTGCTGATGTGTTTTAGAGAAAAAGCCAATTCAGAGCAGCTCAGCCTTTTAAAGGAAAGGCAAAACAAGTTCATCTTGCAGAGGAGAGCAAAACCTGAGGAACATCAAAGCACACACTGAATTAACAATTCATACAGCTACTGAAGAAGCAGAACAGATTTCAGTAGTGTTAAATTTAGCTCTTCACACACAACAAAACAAAAGTTGTTCACCTATATATAGAATCCTTCTGGTGTTTCTTTTTCCTAAGCACTAATCTGGCAGCAGGTAAACACTGAACAGCACACATATCTGAGGTGCAAACAGCTATGCACAGTTCATATGGAGACAATCAGTACCAACTCTCCACTCACACCTACTTCTTGCTGACATTCTCTGCTGACTTGGACTAGGGCAAACATATACTCCAGACACACCTTTAGCCATGACCTTACTTTGTCAGAAGGTTACCCTCAAAACAAAGCTCAGAATATAATTTAAAAAAATAAATTAGTCTCCATGTTGGCATTACACCAAATATAAAATGCAGCATACTTTTTAAACAGCTGTTAATTCTGCACAGAATACAGCTCTAAAATTTTTGAGCTCAGCTGAATTCCTCCCTATCACTTCCCCCAAACAGATGCATTTTCTAAGTTCATGCTTCTGAAGCAGCAACATCCACCATAAAAAAATTTGAATCCATTTGCCCACAGAGTACTCAGATAATCCCAGTGCCTGGCCCAAGGGACATTAATGGATGTCTAAGGAAATTGGATAGCCACAGTCACTCCATGGGAGAGGAAGAGGCTGAACCTTGTTCTCCTGAAGTTAGACAAGAGGCCTTGTCAGAACCAGTTCCTTATTTCCAGTATTTTCTGGCAGTTTTGTGAATTGAACTGTTTATTCCCCATGGTGTTATTGTAAGTAACCACACCAAAATATTTCATTAAATCTGAAATAAAAACCTGTGCTCATCATTTTTGGAGGAAGATCAAGGAGAGAGAAAGGCAAGAAAACAAAAACATTTTATTTTTTCCATATAATTGATCAAATTAAATAATTTAGTTTCAGTTAACATTTCAATTTTTCTTAACTCTTTTCTTTGTTAGAAATGGCCTTGTATTTCACATCTTTTCAACCAGTCAGATGCTGCAATTTAGCAAAAATATGCAATGTGGTACTATAACTCAACTAATTTAAAAAAAACCCAGACAGCTTTCTGAAAGCCAGAATAAGTCCTTGCATATTATCTGCATCATTTAGAAACCAAGTATTCTATCTATTCTCAAAGGGCAGTGTATGACTTCATTAAACCCCTTACTCAGAGAGGTACAGGTATAGGTACTTCAGTCTATAGGAATATTATCTTAATCCATAATTTATGGGTTCTAATAAGCTATGAATAGTAAAATGCAAATTTTGTTTGCTTCTACAGCATTGCATGACATTAAGGCTGTTTCCAAAATAAAATAGTCATATAATTATACAACCAAAGAAAAAGAACAAAACAAAAACAGAACAAAAAAACATATATCCCTCCCCATGACATACACAAAATGCCACCACAGAGGCTTTGCTCTAAACAGCCTCACATCACCTTCCTGAGCACAACCATTAGAAAAAGCAAGGATTTGCTGCTGCTTCAGAAGCATAATTTTACAAAGTGGATCTGAATGCATTTCAGCCTTAATTAGTAACCAACCAGCAAGCCAAAACCCACAACAGCTGCATTTTAGCAGTCAGAGCTATGGATGGCTGGTAGCCTAAAAGCCAGAGGAAGAATTGTGGTTCTGGGTCACATTGATTGCAGATCAGTGGAACTGAGACTGAACATTAAAGCATTAACAGTACATCTTCCCTGTAATACTTAAAGGGTTTCCATTATACAGACATGTCAGGAAAACCTGCACAGAGTGTATATGGGATCCAGTTCAGACATTATTGCTTCAGAGTCACAGGTTCAATGTACAAAACATCCCATTTTACCCCTTTCAGGTCAGTGTTCAGAATTCTAGGCACTTCAGAGCAGCCTGGGATATGTACAGGTATGGTTATACTAGCCAGTCAGAAAGCAAAGACCTAATTTTGCTCATGAAGAAGCATCATGACTCCTGGAGAGGTCAGGCTGAAGGTCTACTGCCTGAGCCTAAAACAAAATCCACACAAATTGCTTGCTAAGCACCTCAGAGGTCTAACCAAACAGCAGCAACAAACATTAAGAGAACAGAATGGATCATGCAAGGCACATCACATTATTAAGTTAAACTCTCAGAGATACAATCTTAATCAAGATGTTTGACATCAGATTTCTAGCAAAAAGGTTAAATGCAGGACTCAAAGAATGCTGTGGGGATCAGAAATAACAGATTTTGCTAAAGACAGAATCAAATACCATTTATCATAGGAGATGTCTTTCAAGACTAATTATAAAAACTAGGTTTTATAACTCCATAAAAAGAAACTAAACACTATTACAAAGTGCCTGTTTAAGGCCCTTCCTTGTCTTGTTGCAGCAACATCACTAAAACTTCTACTATGGCCTCAATTTTATTGGAAAGGGTACCTATAATGTCTTTCTATAGGAAAGAAGTCACATGAATACTGATCACATCTTCACACTCAGAATTAAACAAGCTAGAGTCAATTCTGCTATAATGGGAAAAAGGAAAGCCCTGATAATATCCATATATGCCATCTCAGCTGGAATAACCAAACATGAAAAAGGATATCAGAGCTGTCACAACCCCTGTCACTGCTCCCATCATAAAAGAACCACTGAATATTCCCAGGAAAACACCAACGGACTTGAAAAATGCTGCAGCATCAAAAGCATGGGTATTTTCACCTGTGGGCTGGTAGGCAACTATAGATCTAGAAAGAGAGAACACAATGACAAGTTACAAGTGGCATCAGAGAAGATTTTTTCTTTACCAATACTACCTGAGCTAAAGGGAGGCAATCCCATGCTGAAGGTTTATGTGTCATTCTGACCTGTGTATCCATTAGGGACCTTGGCAAATGTTTGCAATGGTTATCAACCCAGTTAGAGGCAATCTATTTAAACTTAAAATAATGTTTCTCAGAAAAAGCATTTATTTTAGACAAATGCCAAAAGCAATTTAGTCATTTCAGGGTAGAAATTCACAGAGTTACTTACGAGGACAATACAATGGCAACAGCATCATTCAACACGCTCTCTCCAAACAGAAGGGCATAGAGATCAACATCAGCATGCAGCTCATTAAATATTGCTAGCACGGTAACTACAGAAAGAAAAGAGGAAAACAACACTGGAGTGTCTGCATGAGCTGTGGAGCAGACTTTGCAGTTTGGTTAAAGCAACAAAATCCAGGAATTGAAGTACAGGATCAAAACTAAAATGGGAAACCGTAGTCATGTTTACCTACAGGTAAGCAATTCCTCCATCAGTTTTAGGGCAGCTTCATTAGGAAGTGGGTCTTTTGTACTCCCATCTGCATGCACAATGTTCATTGCAAGGCCCCCATGATCAAGGGCAGACAAAGCCCTTCAGCTAAAGCCCTGATTTTATTTTAGAGCATGTTCCATATAAGACAGTAAGCAAAATGTTGTGCAGCTCCTCCTGCTTTTAAAAGCTGTATGGATTGTTGACACGGGTTTATTATTTCAGCCATTGTAAAATAGTACAAATAATCTTAAGTGTTCCTTTAAGTATGCACTATGCCACAGGTGTGAATTTCCACATAATTTAAAAAGGACAAAAGTGCTAAATATTTATAATCATTCTTTCAAGAAAATTCTGAGATGAAGGACCATGATCTTGAAGATGTTCCCAAATATGCACTTCAAAAATCACACGGTGATTTTTTGCATAAATTGTATGCAACCACCAGCTGTTCAGAGCTCAGCTCAGTCACAGGAGCTACTTCCCATTTTCACACTAATCACCACTAAGCACCTCAAATAAACTGCTTTAAATGTCAAGCTTCATACTTCAGCACTCCCCACCCTGGCCCCTGACCTTTGCCAGCCCTACAAACTGATCTGTCAAGCAGAGACTTCAGTGTGAGCCTACTTGACTCAGAAGGATGTCTACATGATTTGGGCTAAAGCTGAAATTACTTGGCCAGAAAAGCGTTCTTCTGTCTTAACTTGTAAAACATGAAGTTTATTTGAATGAGGAAAAGAAAATCCCCCACCTAAAGAATCTAAGAGCTTCAAATATAGCTCCTAAATTACCTAGCCTCAAGCAATGTAGCTGAAGAAGGAAGTCCTGCTATCCAGAAAATACAATAATTTCATCTATTTGCAGTCTTAAACTTGATTCATACTTAACAAGAAACCACTTGACCAAAAACATATTTATGTATTTGAACAGGAGAGTTAGACTTTTTTCCAAATATACCATGATGTCATACCAGTCGCAAATCAGCAGAGAACAGCTTTCAAAATGCTCAGAATTTGCATGTACTTCAGAGAAGAAGTTCAGAGATACTAACATGACATAACTGAAAACAGAGCCCTGTTAATATGCAGCTGAAAATCCTAACAATGGGTTATTTTGGAAGGTTATTAAAAAATGTTCATTGAGCTACCTGGATCAGTGGCAGATATTATCGCTCCAAAGAGGAGGCAGTCTGTATAATAGAATTTATCAGACAGCTGACCCACCAACTTCATTAGTTTCACAACCCCATACATGAGATTCCTGAAGAGAAAGAAGATAAAACATTGGAAGTCAAACAAGCTGGTGCATTTCAGACAGGCCGAGGGAAAGCACGCGCAGCAGTATTTCAGACGGGCTTGTTTATGCTACAGCTCAGTGGGACCCTGCCACAGTGTAGCACAAAGCTCTCAAAGGGAACCTTCCTGTTTTCCCTATGAAGCAAATCAAGCAATATATGATCCAAAAGATATACAAAACCAGTAAGCAAAGTCTCAAATCTTCACACAATTAGCACAGTCTCCACATTTTTTCTGTTTTCCACCAAATTTTCCCTGCTCAAAATTCTCCTCGATATTATTTTTCCCAATACAATACATAGGCTAAAAACTCTGAGGTAAGGATAGTCTATAATGATAGATTATTTCTCTAGTGAAATTGTTTGAGAGACAAGCCAAGGTCACAACACAATTCAGGATTTCTGTTACTCAGAATATCCATATACATGACACAATAACATGAGCAGCATAAGAGATTGTAAGCAAGCAAACCAACATGACCATCAATCTTAAACTAAATGTGTGTGTGTATACACAGATAAAATACATACATGCAGGCAAAGAGAGAGAGAGAGAGAGTGCTTTAGCAGCTTAAAGTTTAGTGTAGAGAGGAACTGATACCAGAGTTCACTTACCCAATAATAAAACAAGACACTGCTGTTCCTAAAAAGGCATAAGCCAAAATGGACCCCAAATTCCTGAAAAAGTGTCTCTGCACAGGAAAAAGAGATTTATATACTCACTTTAGTAAAGTTGTATTGCCCATTCAGAACCATGTAGCACACTACTTCACTTGCATCAATACACAGAAACACATCTCTATTTCAGAGAAACATTTCAATTACTGCTATTAAATTCAATCCAACTTCAATAAATTGAATAAACTAGATCTGTGCCATGCATTAGATCCTACATGTAGTTTACTGACAGAAAGCTTATTGACAGAAACCAGCACCAATTCATGGTGTCTTCAAGCAAGATCAGAATCTGGGCCCTTCTCCATTAAGGGTTTGGCACATCTCCACTGGGATTCAAGGTTAGGTCTGCTTCTCAGCATAATTTACTGCATTTTGGACATTTGAGAAGGACCAAAACAATTCATAACAGAATATCTTTTACTTGAAATGAAACTGACATTAATGTCTGGCTAAGTTCAAAGGAAAACAAATCAGCAAAATTAAATACAGTTTAATATATTTATACTTAAAAATAGATGTGTTTTCTCTTAAAACAATATTACCTAACCATCTCTGGAGGAAATGAGATTTTTCATACTGTAAGTAAATGCCTGAAAGAAGACTACAGTCCTGAACAAATCAGTAATCTCACATTTCTAAAAAAGGATCTGTTCTCCTAAGAAGTTATTGCACTTACTTTCTTCAGGCTATAACCAGCATGAAAAATAATAGGAGGCAATAGAATGTTGAAAAAAACTTCTGGGTCAAATGTTACCTAAAAAATAAAATATGAAATTTCAATTAGAAACAGACATGTACAAATTGTTATTCCTCATTAATTTTCTGACAACCACTATTTTTGGTTTTTGAAATAGATAAGTTGAACCTCTAAAACACTGGCCAGCTATATTTGTACATAGCAGCAAAAAGCTGCAGCTCATGTTGGTAAACAGCATCTAGAAACAATAGGCATTACACTGGTTACTCATGATCTGGCAGCAGTCCCAAACACAATCCTCTATTTTAAATTAAAAAGTTTTAGTAGAAATTATGCTGGAGAAAAGCTCTCCTCTTGTGATACGTGATATTTGTATAGCTGCAGATGAAATGCTATTTTAGCTTACTTTTTTGTGCAAGTTAAGCCACTGAATAGTTATTGTAAGCCAATCAAGTCAGATACAAGACTAGTTTTCAGAAATTTGGATTATACATCTCTTCTGTGTATTTCAGTAGGAGTTCCAGATATTCATGAAGGACTACACTACACTAAAGAACAAAAAAAAAAAACAAACAAACAAAAAAAAACTGTTAAATGCAAACAAAAGACCTTCACACATATGAGACTAACTAGGCTCTCTTCACCCACTGCCTAAGCACAGGTTAGAAGACAAACACTGCAGCTGTGCTTTCCCAGAGCAGGACTAATTTCAGCTAATTTGAGATACCTACAGCTGAAAGATACACATAGACAGCTGAGCTCTCTTCATAATCTGCAGAAAGAAGTGCTTTTAGATCACAACCCTATGCTTCGAAGTCTAGCTTGAGACACACAGAAGGGGATTAATTCCTGACACTGAATAAAAAGGCAAATAACACATCTGAATAACTGCTGATAGGTGAATTTCACTTCCAACACCAGACTGCCTCATTTGGTAGTTTATAGGGTGGAAGCAGCTGCTATTTTTGACAATAAGCAGATTTTAAAACCCTAAGGGAAAAAAAACAACAAGGAAATATCACTCTTCACTAAGAAATTATCACTTTCCTTATATTGCATTTATACAAGGCAGCACAAGGCTTTTTTTTTTTTTTTTTAGTTCAGCTGGTCTCTGTGAATTCTACAGATGTTAGAAACATACATTAAGTCTTCAAACCAAGGCCTGTAGGAAAGCACTATATACACTTAAAAGAGGAGTTTCTCCAGCAGTGATGATACAGAAGGTGCTTTTGAATTAAACATTAAAGTGCTGTTAGTATCAGGAATACTGACACCTGACACTACCTAAGGTTCAAATGGGATGGAGGGGGGAGGAGGGAGGGAAGCACAGATGAAGGAGAAACACTTAGCCATGCGAAATGGTGCAGCCTCACCTTTCTCAACATGTCATTCTGCTCCACGTTGTGGATCTTGCCGGGGCTGATTTCCCCTTTGAGCGTGTACTCGAAGAACTTGCCGCTGACGTTGACCAGCAGGGTGGTGAAGGGCCTGTCCTCCTGTGAGCAGCTGAAGGGTTTGTCATGGCCACTCGTGGAGGGAGTCCCATACCTCAAGATCACCCCAACTATGAGTCCTGGAAGAGAAGGAAAAAAATCCATGAGGCTGATTTGCTACTCCTGCACTTTTAGGAGTTTCAAACATCATCCAAGGGATCATGCACGAGCTTTACGAGCATATGGGCATCATGAACACGTTGAAGTGAATTGTTACTATTAGTTTTCTACAGAGGAAGAGCACATCAAAACTACCAGTGAATCTGGAGAATCCGGTACCTGACTGAAGTAACAAACAACAAGTTCCATTGCAGTTTTTGTCTTCCTCACTCTCATTCACACCTCAAAAGTGTAAAGCCCCAGTCACATGAGAGGCTGAACATTAGGACATACCAAGTACATTTCACCTGCCTTGGGACAGAACATAGCAAACACACTGTTGCCAGAAAACCACGGCTGCTGGAAACACACAACCATAACTGATCAGGAATGGTGATGTTTGCCATATTATTTTATGGCTGCAGTTTTTTTGTCTTATGATGCTAGGCAAGTAAACAGTGCCTGTTGCACAATCTTCTGTGTACCCCACAAACTTTAAAACTAAAAGACAGATGACAGGCACAAAGAAGTTGCTACATGCATTTGCAAGCATTTTCCACATTTCATATAAACAAAAAAAAAAAAGTGTAAATGAGTAATCATAAGAGTCCCAGGATTCAGGAATATAGGACAAGTTACTTAGGCAGCAGAGAAAATCCAACCAGAAAACACTATAAATAACAAATGGATCAGACAGGGTGACAAAAATAATTCATAACTTAATGCTGGGGGGCTGGAGAAGCACTAAGTTCTAACTGAGCACCATTCCTGTTACAATGTACTAAGAAAAGAACATCTGCAGAGAGAACATATAAGAACAGTCAAAGTGGTTTTGGTCTGGTAAGTAAACAAATTGATACCCATTTACTAAAGGATCCCCTGTTGCCTTAGGACAACCTGCAATTTAATCCTTGTTCCAGACAACTGCAAGATGAAGATGGATGTTTGATGCTTTTGTTGACAAGTCAGTAGTCAATGTTGGGCTTGCTCCGTGTGACCCTCCCTCTACATCCGTAGTTTCCCCAAATAGTAAATGAAGCTGACAGGTAATAACCAAAAAATAAATTAGGTAAAACAAAAAAACAAAAAAAATCTACCACACACAACTAAAAACCCAAATAGACTTATTGTTATGACATAGTGCAAAGAGTAACCAAACTGTGCCCCCAAAAAAGCTGAACAAAGGAACATATTTCATTCTCCTGAAGTCCATAATGACAAAACTGTTTCAATGCAAGAAGACACAGCAGGTAGCAGACGTGACACTAGTGGGAGGCTCATCTCCAGCTTTCCTTCCCTAAGGACAGAGCAGCAACATGATCATTCCAAAGTAACTGGAATATTAAAATACATTTTATTTGGAAAAGGGAAGTACATACTCAGAGAGAACACAGGAAGAGATCCCCTAAGCAAGATAAATCTTAATGAAATTTCAAATGCTAACAATTTAAATAGACAGATTTATAGGAGCATCTCCTAACACCACCAGAGCATTTTACAGCTCTATGTGATGGATGAGGCAGAAACACAGCTCTGCACAAAGTGACAGGTTACAGCCAGTCACCTCCAAGCCACTTGCACTACCAGTTATGGCTACAGACATCTTCACCAATCCAGTCAGGAGAGCAGACTAAGCTTTCTGCTACTCTCACCTTACTCACAGCTATGAAGAGCTATGCTCACAGAACATGTCAGGAAGACTGACTGTGGTGAAAATCAATCTTACCAGCACCAGCCAGAAATCCTGTAGTAAATCAGAATGTAAAAAGAAAACTGTACAGATGAGCTTATACATAGCTGCAGCATAAAGCAAATTCTATATTGCTACTCAGCTGAGAATAGAGAGGGGGACACTGGTAGTTTCTTAGGGTCAGAGGCTGTCCTTACTGAATGCGTTGCAAAAGCAGATGGGAAATCCCATTGCTATTGCATTAGGAAGAAAAACCTGAGAGCAGAAGGTGATTGCCCTATATGATTGGATATAATCCACTTGTACATTTTCCTCCATAATAAAATATACCAGTTATATGACAGTTATATTCATAACTAGTACTTAGCATTTGAAGTTAAACATGCTATCCCATACCCTCACTCTCCCTTGGCCCAGTAGCACAGCTGCAGGGAATTCTCATACACCTCCTGTTGATAAAACAGCAATATGGATGAGTTTTTTGCACTGAGCAACGTGCAGTTTAGGAACATGTGGTGTCTGCTGTCAGGGTGCTGTCTTGCAGCAGGATGCACCTGGACCAGATGTCTTCATTGAGGCAAAAGGCTGTCGGAAGCAGTCAAGTGGGTGAAGCTACCCACAGCTCAGTCATTAGAGGAAACATGCATGAAAACAAAAGGGGCCCAAGAAAGATGCACAAATTCCACAACCAGCTTCATTAGAAAAATACCAGACATTTGTTAGAACAAAAGATGAATTAGAAGAATGGAAAACTCCTTGATTTTACAGGTATTTATGCTGCTATAAATATCATATAGTCCCAAATCAACAGGTTTTGAACATTAAAGTGAAACATTAAAGTAAACATTTGACAGAAGACATTAGTGCTTTTCCTAAAAACATTTGAAGTCTTCACAAAAAGCTATATGGAAGAATTTTCCATTTTCCAATGGACATCACGTCTTTTGCACACTAAAATGTTACTGGACTTGTTATGTGATTTCTACATCCCATCTTACTTGATAAAATTACATTAACAAAGCTCAGACAGTTCAGTCAACCTGCCAAGATCACAAAAAACTAAAACCCCAAATGCTTTTCAGGCAGAAGAAACTGCCTGACTTATAGCCTCAGGAAGAATGCCCTTCTAAGCTGTCTGCCATCAGGTGTTACACAGAAGACCAGGGCATCCTCTGTAATTCTCCCTGAGCACTTGATTTCAACCATTTCTGAAACATCAGTTGCAGCTAGAGAACAAATGTAAAGTAGAAAGAGACATACCTGGAATTTTTCAATGGACAAGTCTAGACTAAGACTTACTTATAGGCTGTTAACATAAGCATAAATTCAGTATAGCTCTGTTATTTGTTTGGAAGCAAGGAAAGGTTGTTGGAATCTAGAAACAGGTACAGAAGAATCAGTACATAAACTCTGTGTTACTCCTACCCAAGGTGTTACTGCTGAAGAGTTTATGGAGAACCTGGAACAAAAGCAAATATTTTTCTGACTGCTTAAGAGCAGTCTACCTTTTCAAAAAGAGAACCTCTAGGCCAGATAAATCCAGCGCTGCCTTTGATTGCAGGAATGCCACAAGAGAGAAAAAGCTATAAATGGGTACAAATATTTCAAAATTTGAGAAGGGCCTTGCTTTCAAAGTTTTGAGTTGTGGTAGTTATTGCAAGGGAAGTTTACATCATTATTCAAAGACTCTTATGAAGGATTATCTCAAAAACTAATACTTAATAACCTGAATGCATTGCTTTCATTCTCACTTTTAACAGAGAGAACACTTATGCTGGCAGCTTGCCTGTACAATGCTGATCATGCAGGTTTTACACAAAGAACATCCTACTGGAAATGAAGTGTTAAAACCTGGGAATATTTTGTCCTTTCTGATAGTGAAAAATATTAGATTTCGGGCATAGTCATAAAATCATTTAGGTTGGAAAATACCTAAGATCCCCAAGTTCAGCTGTTAACCTGCACTGCCAAGTCCACCACTAAACTATGTTCCAAAGTGCCACACCTACACATCTTTTAAACCTCCAGGGATGGTTACTCATCCCCCTTCCTGGGTAATTCCAATCCTTGATCACCCTTTTCAGTGAAAAAAATAACCCTAATATCCAATCTAAACCTCCTTTTATGCAACTGGATTGGTCAACACCAATCTAACAATACACTATTTAAAATGTCATCTTTACTTTAGGTTTTGTTTGAGTACAGAAGTCACTGAAGCAAGAACATGAATTCAGAAAGACACACACAACCACGAGTCCCTTTATCTGGTAACTGTGGGATTCCCAGCCCAGCTCTGTGCTGAAGCACCCCTGAGGTTTCAGGGAGTGCCAGCTGGCAGCTGACTGCAGGAACCAGAGGCATTCACACTTCACATCACACAGTTTGATCAGTGAATTCAACTTGATCTGGGAGTCAGTGGAGTGGATCAATCTGTGAGCCCAAACCTGTTCAAATACAGTTTCTTTCATACACTTCTGGTAAAGAGCCAGATGCTGAAAACTGAGGGTCCTTGCCTTCCAATCCTCAGACTGAGGGAGACGTGGTGGAGATTTTACTGCTGTTTGCAGCCACACTCTGGGGAGACAGAAAAGAGGGATGGAATCTTCTGGAAAGTACACAGTAATTAAGACTAAAGGCAGCAGAGTTGTTGCAATGCAGGAGAAAAAAATGAGGCAAGGTTTGTTTTTAAAACAACGAAGTGGCTAAGCACCAGAACAGGCTGTCACAAAGGCTGCATTATCTCCTTCCTTGCATATAGCCAAAACTCACTTGAGTATGGCCCTGAGCAATCCAAGCTGTGGGGGCCTGCTGTGAGCAAAGGGCTGGACAAGACAACCTCCCAAGGTCCCTCCTATCAACATCTGGACCCCTCAGATAGATATTTCATACTGAAAAAAATGCTTTAAAATCATCTTAATTGCTTTCTGGATTAAGTCTTGGGGTTTTCCGTTGCTTTGGAGTTGGGTTTTTATTTTGTTTAAATGACAGACTGTGCTCCTAACTCAGTAAGTCAGAGCAAAAGAAAGAGCAATGAGTCTCATCATAAAAGCCAAAAAGATGCAGCAGACCAGGAAGGGGCTGCTTTTACTGCCTCAGTCTACCCTGACTTGCCTTGTGCCTCAACTGACCCTATCAAAAGCAGGCAAAAGGGGTGACCAGGAGATATTCAGCTAATTCCACATAAGGACAGGAAAGCAGGTACTGTGGTGCATCACATAAAGCACTTGTTACTAGTACTTCTATCTTTTTTATTTTGAAGCAATTGTAGTATATTTTGCATGTGACACTGCAGCAAAACACTGACATGTTTGTGAAGCTGGGAAACACTGTCATTTGTGAGAGCCAGTCTTGGCTTGGCAGAGTTTGTTATCCCTTAGTGCAGCCCAGACAAAGGCATAACAGCACATTTTATGTACCTGGACACCAGCTTCTTCAGTGACAGAGAGTAAAATACTGTTTGCTTTTGAAAATACTCACAAAGAACATGGTGGGGGGCATGGAAGGATTTCTTATGTTTAAAAGTCTAGATTTTTCTTCTCTACCTCCAAACTGAACTCTCTACCAGCTTGAGGGCAAGGAAACAAAGCTGAAAAAAACTTGGCACGAAGTATGAAAGAAAGCCCTGTATGTATTTTCAAGGTGAAAGACTAACAATAATACACAGTGTTTATCACATAGATAATTTTTCTTCTGGATGTTTGCGTACATCAAGATACCACACTTGGAATGTTTTACTTTCAATAGCCTAAACACCAACAGATAAACCATTTTTCCTATTACAGTGTCAGCCTTTGAACCTCACAGTCCACACTTTCAAATTTCACAGTGACTTTTGAGGAAGTTTCAACACTTGTACATAATAATTCAAGCATTTTTCCGAT
>WBND01000062.1:1131095-1172423 GCA_013398595.1 Tychaedon coryphoeus
GGCCTCAAGCTCAGGGAAGGTTGAAGCTGGACATGAGGAGAAATTTCTTCACAGAAAGGCTGATTAGACACTGGAACAGACTAGTCAGGGAGGTGGTGGAGTCACCATCCCTGGAGGTGTTTAAGAAACAACTGCATGTGCCACCCAGTGCCATGGTATACTGACATGGTATGTTCGGTCCCAAACTGGATTGCATCTCTGAGGTCTTTTCCACCCTAATTGTGATTCTGTGATTTTTTCTTGCACTCAGCATGGCTAATCTATTAACTACTCTCTCAATGGTGCAGCAATGTTGCCTGTGTGGCATTCACCAGCTTGTCACATCGCTGTAGAAGATGCAGACTTTGAAAAATGGGAAGCAGTTTATGTTCAGCAGTGTGAGCACATAATAAATCCTCACTACATTTCAGTTAAAAAAAAAATTAAAACCAGCCTTTTTCAACAGGAAAGAAAGGCAGAGATTGCCTATTCTTGAAGTTTGGAAGAAATTTTGAGGATCCAAACCCTAAAATGCTGAATAACAGATTCAAGGGCATGCTTTGTCATTGCCTTAAGGCTACTTTAGATAAGGAGGTTAAAAGACAGTAAACAAGCGGGTAGTTCTTCTTCCTTGTAGGCAGACATAGCAGTATGCTATCAAGGGCATCTTTGTAATAAGCATTCACTTTCTAAAATAAGCCAAACTAAGCATAGTTTTGAACTTAAACAGATTACGCAAAAAAAGTTATCAGCACAGTGCGCAGAACCAAATGTCAAATTAACTTGCTGTCTTTGTGCTGCCAGACACAAGTGCACTTTGCACTCATGCCTTCCCGCAAGCCTTTGGTTCCAAAAAACTCACAGGAGTGTAGTGATCTAGTTCTTTTTCATGTTGTGTCATGTTGTGTGATTTACATACTTACATGTACAGCAAAATGGGAAAAAAATTATGAACTACAGGGGCAGGGAGGTATACTTTATTCTGTAATGCACATTCTTACTGATGGTGGGGTTAAATAACAGGTTCAAGGTAGAAGAGGAGTGATTTAAAAATATAGCTATAGAGAGATTTAAGCAGAAGATTGTTTTGGAATTTCAAAAGTTAGTTTCTGAAAAACTTTACGTTTCACATACAGCTTTACATTTGCACAGGAGATCTATCACCCCAGAAAAATTAGTTTGTTCCAAATAATTTGGAGGGATGAGTAGACCCTATCAATAACGGAGCAACCAAAGAAAGATGACAATCAATACATGGCAAAATGATAGCCAGTAAGAAAAACGGCTCTTTTTATTATCCCTTGCAATCTAAAATCCAGAAAAGACAAAAAAAAGGTTAGAAGCATTAAAAAAAGAAAACCCTGAAGCCACAAAACACACACACACCCCCCCCCCCCCCAACCAGACAGCATCTGTCAAACAGCCTGAACTGACATGCAGCCCTGGGAGAAGCTGCTGTCCTGTGGTAATCACATGTGGCCTCTGGTCCAAGCACAGGACTATGAGTCAAGGCTCCTGAGCCAACCCCAGCCTTGGTAATGACTCAGTGAAAGACCTTGGACAAGCCACAGAAGACAATTTAAAGAGACAATCTCAATTTAGAAATAAAAATACCACAGTTATTAAGGGCACAGGTATTTGTCAGAGATTACGGTGTCTGCAACTAATCTCAACTCAGGTGTTCTCAAGTGTAGTTACTGCATAATCATTGTTTCACGCAACACAGATTCCACAAAGCATTTGCTATTAAGTACTTTATAAACATTTTTAAAGCTCCTTTATACTTCTCAAAATGCAAGTTACCTTCCTTATTTATAAAACCCAAGTAGTGAAAGCTATACATGTACTAAATATGTTCCTAGAGGTGTGAGCAGCAATGGGCCATCACAAAGACATCAACCTCTGCCCCACTGTGGCTCCCTTTCCTTCCCTCACACAGGAGGGACTCCCTAACAGTCTCAGTTCCCTGCAGCAGCAGCAGAGCTGAAGCATTTCTTTCAACACAGACTTCTAAGCCAGATAAGTAAAATCCCAAACACCGAGATTCTTTCCCCCAGGCACATCAGTGACCATGCTGGCAGGCACCAAGAAGAACAGCAGGACTAGCAGCAGTTTTTATGGTGTATAACAGAAAGCTTTCTATTTAATTCTTGTGTTCTGTTACTGCTTTTTCTCCCATTGCATATTAGAACACTCAGCATATCTCAGACAGGAGGCCACAAGTTCCTCAGAATGTGAAAAATAATAATGTCAAGTCTTTTGTTACAGAAAGATTTACAGTAATAGCACCTGGCTCAGGCACTAGCAAGAAATGAGCTTTCCAGTTTAAAAAAGAAAAAGAAAAAACCCAGAAAATAATTATTCCCCCCCCAATCAAATCATCAGCAGAAGGAGTTATTAATCTGTCATTGCAAGGAGTCAGGCTTCAATCTGTAACCCAATTGAAACTCATTATGCAGCAACAATCTCTTTGCTGACACTGTCATTTAATTTTGAAGGTTTGACATAAGGAGAGGGGGAAGGGGCAGGAAATACATTCATTTTGATACACTTTTGGGTTCAAAGATCCCACTATAGCTACAAGGAGTGTAGCTAGGTCTGTTTTCTTACTAGGAACATTTTGACATCCCCGCTACAGGTCTTTGATTATTTGTAGAAAGTAATAGATATGTGTGGAGGCCTTCATCCTAAAAACCATTTCTGGGAACTTCTGATTAGGATAGGGGCCAAAACAAAGTCTTAGGAGGAAAAGGACAAGAAATTTGAGCAAGCTGAATGAAATAAAACCTGTACCAGAAAAGTTCTCCTTGAGACAACTGAAAACATTCCAGTACTTCTCTCTTTCCAAAGATCTGTTTGCACTAAATCCTTTCCAATTA
Organism: Tychaedon coryphoeus; assembly: GCA_013398595.1. Classification (NCBI taxonomy): domain Eukaryota; kingdom Metazoa; phylum Chordata; class Aves; order Passeriformes; family Muscicapidae; genus Tychaedon; species Tychaedon coryphoeus. The sequence goes on from WBND01000062.1 coordinate 1,133,954, forward strand.
CTAATAACATAACATTCTACATGCAGAGAAGACAAAGGTTTTAAGTTGACTGAACTTTCAAGACAATAATTTTTTGCTGAGGCAACCCCCATGTTCTGTAGCTGTGGGCAGAAAACCAACCTGCACTTGTAGATAAAACGGTTTGTGCCTTACAGAGAAATGCACGGACCCAAAAGACAGAAATAGCAGCAAGATGACAGCTCTGGCTTTCCATGATCATTATGTCTGACCATAGAAGCCTTGTTATTACAGCATCCAAACATACACAGTCTCACAAAAGACCTATCCCATCTCATGGGAGCAGCCTGGCCCTTTACAGACATGTCCCAAAGCAGAGCCAAGAAGCCACATGTTTCCCATTTCTCCTTTCTGGGTGACTGCTCTGAGCAAAGGCACTGCATTGACCATGGCTTTCTCACAATCACACCACAATTGTCAAACCCACTGCACAGCTGTTCTAACATCCCACTATGTGTGCTCTGAACAAAAAAAAAAAAAAAAAAAAAAAAAAAAGAGAAAAAAGCCAGCAAATGCTCTTCTAGGACCTTATGGACAGATATACAGAGGAGCAAAGGAATCTACTCTTGCTTGCTTCCATATGTAGTTTGAAATTTAAGCAGTTGTTTTAGCACTAACTACAGAAGCCAACAAATGGCTTCTGCCACAGCCTGCAGTGCATGAGCAATTTCAGGACACTTCTGCCTTCGGGACTGATTCCCATGAGTTGGAGAAGAAGAAAGAATGTTACAGCATTTTGAGCTGTAACAAAAAAAGCCATCCAAAAGCTCAGCCTGCTTACAAGCAGCATATTGCCCAGAGGTTCCCCAGCTGCAATTCCCAGCCTCCCACACAGCCTGTTACCACCCTCCTTCCTTCCTTTTAAACCGACACAAGCTTTACCTTTTTCCAGCTGAGCTCACCCTACAGTTCCTAGTCAGTAACTTCTTGCTCTGCTTCCATTAGACACTGATGCCTCCTTGCCTGCTCCCAAGAGAGCTCAGATGCTGCTCAGCCTGACATTTCTGCCATCCCTTACATCTTTTTTTAGCACCCATGGTGCCAACAAGGTGCCCAAGCAATCACATCCATTTCATCTCTTCTCTGCATGCAACCTCAACTCTAAACCCAGCATGTCTCAGTGGCACAGAAGTGGATGGGAACCTATGATTTCATATTTCCTCCTAGCAAAAGATATCAGATAAGGAGTAATAAAATCAGATTTACTAGAAATGAAGAGCAGCCAACTGCTGCTACATGGAATAATCTGACCCACTGAAACCCAGGGCAGCTACTGACACCACAAGATTTGGTGCAAGACCCCTCAACAGGACAGAAAAAGGTAAGGAGCAAAACTCCCTTCCAAATGCTGATCCCACCTGCATGGGCAGAATCATTGTGCACCCCATGAGCTTCCTCTTAAACAACTCATTTTAAGTGTGTAAACCATATTTTTTTTATTTATGCTGTCTTTTGGCCATTCGTTCCTCTCTCCTGAAAATTCTCTTGGACAAATACAGCCTCAAGAACTAACACAAGAAATTCTCAGGTTAAGACAACAGGTTTTCCCACACAGTTGCAACACAACAGCTGTCAGCCTTACACTAAAACATTGGTTTTGGAGATGTGCAAAACCACCACTATAAAGCAATTCTTGCATCCCAAGGTAGATGAGTACCCTGACAGGAAGATACCAAGCCAGAAGAAGGATCTTCATTCACTTTTTTCATACCACAGCACTTTCAGGGCTGTTTCAGATAAGCCTCACCAGAATACCCTCCAAAATTCCTTTTTTTTTTTTTTCTCTCATGACATGATTTATATTAATTAAAAAATACCCATTTTCATCAATAAAACTATATCTAACCAGTTCAGTTGAAAAATTGCTTAAGACAACTTGCTCTTTAGATAATTAACAGCACGTAATACTTATAAAAACCTTTTAAAAATTTATACATTTGCCACCAGAAATATGAACAACTCCCCCTTGACATAAAACTAGAGGACAGGATGGACCCACACCTGTGTTCACAACAGAGCAGCAGGCCATGAAACCAAGCACTGCTGCTCATCATGCACGTCCTTTACCTTTTTTGCATGCAAGAGTTTAAGTAACATGCCACATCACTGCTCAGATGTAACCTTCACAGCCTTTTCTTTTCACTTTTCCATTTAGATTTTCAAGTGAAATACAATATCAGCTAATTCTGGCTTCTATTCAATTTCACTTCTCCAAAGACTAAGAAAATTGCATGACAGAATAATACAAGTGCCAGTGAAGTATGCAATTGTATTATAATGCATTTTGTCCAGCTTACAACAGCCATCCCAAACCACAGAAAAAGCACCTCATTTAATAGCAACGTGCTTGTTGGGGCCCTGGCATCAGATAAGTAGTGGAAACCAACAGAGAAAAAAAAACAAACAACCCACAGAACAATGGTACATATAGATAAAAGGTTACTCTACCCTGCCCTAAGCGCTGAGAAAATCCATATCCATCAGCACTACTCATGGAGAGAGCTACCTCTGAGAACATGCAATTGGATTTTTGTTTTTAAAAGGTACATGCTAGTACTGCTGCTTTTGAACAACATGGTTAAGAGATAGATGACTAATTAGATACTTGGAGAAACCCCTCCTGAAATTTTAAAAATTACTTATTCCAAGATTTTCGACCATGTGAATTTACAGGTTAAAAGGCAGTATATGTGCACTTTATTAATATCCTCCCAACACAAAAGCTTGACCAGTAGCTAGTACATAAATACCTCAGATTTACTTCAATGGTGGTAAAGTATCTAGGGCAGCTCACTTCAACTCCAATTTTGCCTCCACCAAGCTTTGGTTTGGTACCAGCACTCTGTCTTGGCATTTAGGGAAGCCACCAGAAGTGGTGAATGGCACCTGCCCAGAGCCAGCAGGAAACACAGCTGTCATCTCTTCCTCTTCCAAGCAGCCAAGCATTAAAACAAAGAGAAACCAGCCTAGGATTTCCTATTTCTCCCGTGGTTGCTCAAGTCAGAAGATAAATAACTTTTCCTTTCAACCCACTGCTTGAGGCTTCCAAGTTCAACAGAGAATTTTCAGCACAACGTGATACTTTTTACACCTCAGAAGATACATTTTAATATGTCTCAAAGTATTAGAGTTATATACACCTCATAGGCAGACACTGAATGTCTTTTGTGCAATTCATGTCAAATAGGCCACAGATGTGCTTTAAATGAAGTTCTTTTTTTTTTTTTTCAGACACAAAGTCCCTGGTGCACTTGAAGAGAGTTCTGATTTAACGATTTGCCTTTTAAAAGCCATTAGCAGTTTGCAGCAGCTCCCACACATTTATCTCTCAGGCTGTTAGTAATAATGAGTGGGGAAAAAAGAAAAGTATACAGCTGCAAACCAAACAAATTGAAGAGCTAAAGAGTTAGAACCAGCTTAAGTCAGACACACAAATCTAGAAGTTCAAGCTCAAATCCAAAACTTAAAGACCTATTAGGACAAAGCATTTGCAACTTGCAACTGTCATAACTATAGAGAAAAAGAAAAAAACAAACATTTACTCAAGCAACCAGGGAAAAAAGAAAAACAAATGGAAAAATTACTTTTTTTTTTTTAACCTTAGATGTCAGCTGAATGTTACTTGCTAAAACCACTTTTGAGACCTAAAAGAAGCCATTTCTGTGGGTTTAAAGACTGAAATGCTTTGGAAGAGTTTTAGAAAACTCCCAAACCACACAGAGCTTTTCCATTTCAGCTACACAGCTTCTTACGAAAGTAATTCAAAACAGCATGGATTGCCTTGGTGAAATACACCAATGTAATGACAAATACTCATAATTTGTGCATTACTTTCTACTAAGAGTTTGCAGAACGAAGGAAGTCAGAGTCCTCTCTTAGACTGTCCAAAAACCAGGAAAGGCAGTAGTTTCAAGAACCGCCTCCAACTTGAGCTAGCAAATTTGGAGTACACAATGAAAAGGATGGACACTTTCCACTGTGACAAGTAAGTCCAGCTTGTGGGAACCTGCAGATGATTAGCAATCCTAAAAATTTACTCCTGTGTATAGAACGACAAAAACAGTTCAGATGAGACATTTGGAGTGAAAGAGCTCTTATGTTCATAGATGCTGCTGAAATAAGTTTATTCAGACTATATTTCTCTAAGATTCTCCATGGCTTTTTATTGGAGACAAACAAAATTTTGTCTTTATGAAGCAGGCTCAGCTGCTTTTTCCTAGCACATCAGCAGACCTTTATCTGCTGCTTTCACTGTTGCCATTTCACTGGCAGATATGGGTTGCCCCTCTCATTTATCTCCTCTGTTCCCTGTGGAAAATCTAGGTCCCAGTGAACCATTCAGCAGCAGGTGGACAACCAAAACATGCAGGCTGCAGCACTACCTGGACACTGCTAATTCTCATCCCCCTAAAAGGACAACTTGAGCTTTGCCACTGTCCCCAGTGCCCAGGAGCAAACCCAAGGTGCTGGTGTGCTACACGAAGTATTCATTCTGCAAACTCCTTAAAAATTTAATACAACAGGAGCACGGAGCCATAAGAGTGATGAGTGCTCTACCTATCACACATGATGGTGCAAGCACACCTGTAGCTTTAAAGAGTCTAGTAAGAGCTCTGACAAAAGATAAAGGTGGTTTTTAAAACTGCTTTCACTCTGGGATTGCAGAGTGTGAGGCTTATTGAATATTAAGGCCAGACAAATTGCAGAGATGTCAACAAGACTCAAGACTTTGCAATCCAACACTGACAGGCTGAGCAGTCACTGTGCACATCCTCATCTAATACTGTTGTAGATTTTGCAGAAGAGGTGATTGCATAAAAAGAAATTCGATTATTTTTTTCAGACAAGGAGTAGAAAATATTTCTGTCAGAACAACATTTCATAGTTCCAGTTTCTGAGGTAATGTCCCATAAAAGCAAGACATGTTCTATCAAATAAAATTAATATAATTGTATCTTGCTAGACCTGAGGCCTATCCTCATTGATGCTTGTGCTTTAAAATAAATTTACTGTGAAAGATTAACTAGAGACCTCCATAAAGGATTTTTAAAGGGGATTTTAAAAAGCAAAAGTCAAGACTTCTTAAATTAAAAAAAAAAAGTGATAATAGTATGAACAGCTATTTTAGCTGTTAAAAAATTGCTTACTACACTAAGAAAAAAAATCCAAATACAGTTATGAATATTTCCAAAGAGGTTTCCATCACAATTCTGCCATTAATTATGAAATATTAGAAACAGTTCTGCATATTTAGCTAGGCTTCCACACTTACCTTGATCAAAACTACAGCACAGACTGATGGGACACCAGAAAACCCATGGGGCAGGGAGAGCACTGTGGCACAGCTCAGAGAGGAAAAGGGTGATGGGTGATGGCAACCTGACTGACAAAAAAGCAAAGACAAAACACTTCCCAAGAAGCAAAGTGCAAAGAAGCTGTTACCCAGACTTCATAGAGCTGCATCCCCTGGCTTCTCTTTTCCCTCCATCACTGGTATCACCACTTCATCCTAACTCCAATACCCTGTCTCTGTACAGAACGCAATTTTCTGAAGCAAAATGAAGTGTTCCACTCTGCACCAGCAACAAAATAAACTTAATTTCAGTTTGCTTTAGAAAATTGCTCTCCACTCCCAGAAATCAGCAGGCAGAACATGAAAACACTGTGCTGGGTTAGACAGCTCAAACACAAAACTCAGCTTCATTCCAACACATGCCTTGGATTTACTCTAAGATTAGCCTGGCTACACCTCACAGAAGGTTGCTGTGCACTAGGATCATGTCCAGTTTGTTGAAATTTGTCAAGGATGTCAACAAGGTGCATCTCTTCCAAGAGTGACAAAGCCTTAAAGCAAAGCCATGCTGTCTGCAGAGTTAGATTCCAGGCTTGGGGCTGTAAGAGCTACCAGGTGATGCCAACAACCACCAGTCCCTTTTCACCTGATGGCATGACTTGGCATTCTTGAGCAAATAAGTATTTAAGGGTTTGGTTGAGAAGAGTAGTGGGCTTTCCAAGTTTCCTTGATACATGACAAGGTATGTGGGAGCATAAAAAAAGAAAATCCCAATTGCAGGCACCAGAAAGGAACAGCTGAAAGCTGGAGTGAATGCTTTAGATCTCATTTCTTGCCACAACACCTCTCCTGCAAGATGAAGTCATAGCAATGCTCTGCAAACACATCTCAGGGTTTAATGATCGTGTGAACCTCGGGAGCAGTCATCACATTCCCAAAGACTCGAAGGAAGGAATAAAACTTTACAGAAACATGTTACATGATAACAGCCTGATACACCAGACAAGCTCTCTGTAGAAGCTGACAGACTTGAGTAAAGTAGGCCTTTCAAGTCAACTGTTCCAGGTGATTTGCAATTTTGGATATACTGTCTCCAACAGTATCTAGGAGCTGTTCCTCACTGTTGCTGTAAACACAATATCCTTGAGTCTAAGATAAGGGGCAAGCTGGAGTGGTGCAGCTGAAGCCCAGGTGAGGCACAGTGGTACAAATACAATGATGCATGTGCTTAGAATTGACAGAGCAGTGCACAGGTTGATCTGGTACACTTTCAGAGTATGACAGTCATCATTATTGCAGTATCCAGAGCCGGTGAAATATCCTAGGAGTCCACATGAACATGGGGTATAGTAATATTGGACACTGTTATTCAATTTCCTGTGCCAGAAGTAGCATGGAAGCTGTTTCATACAAACATACTACACAGACCAGCTCCTCCAGCGTGACCTGTCAAAATCATCAAGTAGAAAGGTTTTATCTGTAATATGGCTATAGTAATACAAATCCAGCCTGGCAGATAAGAGCTGGGCAACTGATGTCTACAGAAGTGCAAATATTCAATTAACAACATCTCTGAGCAATTATCACAGATGTCCTGATGTCAGGAAATGCAGTCACACCAATTCCTGTCAAACCAGGGAACACACATACATTAGCAGAGAACTGCAAAAAAGCACACCACTGTGTGCTCAAGTCTAGCACTAGTAAAGATCCTAAAAATGGCAAGTACATACAAAATAATTTCACTGAAAAGCTGAAGGAAACAGTGGTCAAAATATGCACCTAGGTGGCTTATAAAGAACTGTGTCTTCGTCAAGGAAAAATCTTTCCCCATTGCTTGCTTCCTTTCTCTCCCTCTCTCTGAAACAGCTGCTATTTTCAAGCTCCTAATTTGCTATTCAAAGGCCTTCATGCAACAGTTGTCAGTAACAAACTACCAGTAGCAAAATACTATTCAGAGAAGATTGTCTTCAAAAAGCACCACTAACATTCACCACTTCAGTAGCTGTATCAAAGTCTGGCTGTATTTGCTTGTTGACTCAACCAGAAGAAATTCCATAGTGAAATCTCAAAGGCAAGAAAACCTGCTTCAGACCAGAATATTAATACTGTGTGCAATAAATGACACTCAGTGAAGTGCTGTATTTTTACTACATATATTTGGTTTGTGCAGTTGCTAAACCAGCTACTGCTAATGGAATCAGAAGCCCCAGGCAGTCAAGACGTGTCTGTACCAGACACTACTCACACATACCCTCCAAAACACTTACCAAATAATTTCACTGTAATCTCTATTTTAAATTATATAGTTCTAGTTCCATAAAGCCTATGTTTTATCTATTTGAAGTGTTGGTTGTAGTTGAACCAGATTTCTAACATGAGTTATTCCTAAATTGCTCCAGTAATGGAGCACTGGGAAGCACTACATGCTACCTGAAAGTACAGCAACTACCCAGTGGTCATTTATTCCTGATTAACATCTTATGCAGAAGAGACTTATCACTGAGGACAGAACTGCTAAACTGCTTTATCCAAACATCATGGAAAAAAATCTGCATTTACCAACACCTTTCCCATCAAGGGCAAATTGGAATATGAAGGCACACAACTCTTGGTCACAGTACCATTTTTATTTGAGAAACACAGGGAACGTTTCAGACTCCAGAGTCAACTCTGATCTCCAGCCAGCACAGCAGAGTGTTCCTTGTTCAGTGCTCCTGGCATAACACAGTGCAGCATCCCACTCAGAATTGCAAGCACCCTTTTGATAAAGCTTGTCTGATAAGATAAGCACAGCTAGCAATGAAAAGAAGAATTAAAATCTAAAATTACAAGCTTTCACTGAGAAATAAACAAATCAATCACACTTAGGAAGAGAGACAGCATGAGCTGTACTAGTATGTTTTTGGACTATACATCCCTCTCTGAGTACTCTACTGTGCTTTCAATAAAAAGAGTATGTTACCCAATGCTAACTTTTTTTTCAGTCCAAATACCCCACAATATACTGACAACTGAATAAATGCCTGGGACAATCTGCCCATTCATGACCACTGGAGTTCATCATTCCTACTTATTCTTCATCCTTTGCAGATGCAGTAATCCTTATGAATGCAGGCTTTCTTCAGATTGTAAAGAATGGCAATAGGGCCATAATGAAAATCAATCCAAAGAAAATCTAAGCTTTTAGAGCACGCACTGAAGATTTGCTGATCTGTACAATGGTCAGCCAGAAAACATACATATTACAAACAAAATAGGAAAATGGTGGAAATTGAGTAAAAATGGTTTATGAAGCACTGCATCATTTAAATGTTGTGTTTCAAAAACCACATGTGCTTCTGTACAAATAAAGTTTTTTCACAGTACCTTCCCTCTCAAATACAAAAAAGAGCTACCTTTCCCCATTCCTATTTATTTAGGGATCAGTAACATGCAGAAAGAAGGAATAAAAAAAAATGAAGAGAGATTATAGATATGGTGAAACATTGTGCAGGTATTGTGGAGCTTTCTGCTGCTTTTGTACAAAAGTATGTTCGTGTCAGGTCCTGACAATGATGTGTTCAGAGGCTGCAGCAATTAAAATAGTTCTTAAGAAAAATTATTGCTGCAATGCCTATTCATGCCAAGGACTTAAAGAGAATTACTGCTTCAGTGAGCCTTTCCTCAGCAGCAGGCAAATCAGCTTCACAGTGCTTTTGCTAGTGCCCAACACAAATAAAAAAGATTTCTCCCAAATTCTAGAAATAAATTACACAATCGCAAATAAAACCCAGTAAAAAGTTTTTCTCTTTCTTTTGCTTTTAACAAGCTCTATCAATTTAAGAAAGAGGAATTGTTTTGAAATATGAGAAGGTTAAGCAACAATAAATGGGAGATCAAATTGGATAACTGCTCCTTACAGTGAAGGGCTACCTAGCTGTTAGACTCAGATATAGAGAACCAGTTTTGGGATTGGAGTAATTATCCTGAAAAAGCAAATAGACTCTTCAGCCTACCATATTCTTCTGGAATAAATAGCTATAATATTTCAAAAGGAACAACAGGACTTTGGGGATGAGCACAGCATTATCATTGTTACCATAATATTTCAGGCTATGAGATCCAGATGGGTGCAGGATAAAGTGTCATATTTGTTATAATAGCAAAGCACTGCACTGACAAAAGGTGTGCCCAATTGCTCATGCTAAATGCTGACAGACTGAACTGCCAGATCATTGGGAAAACAGTGTCAGGCTGCCAAGCTGTAGGCCACAAACATAACAATTAAGAAAAAAAAAAAAAGGCAGACAATATCACTACGTGTATAAAATTCATATATTAATTATCCTGCATAATGACTGATCACTACTGAAGTATCTGCTTTGAGGACTGGATTTAGTTTTGGTTACTTTCCGATTAAAAGATCATATTTTCCAGCAGTCTAAATAGAAATCTTATCATTAAACTCAACTAAAAGTTAACAAGGTGTGCCACAATCCTTCTATCACAACAGTAACTAAAAATTTGCAACGAATCAAATGCAAATAAAGGACTGAGGATCTTGCAACATGAGTAATGCACACAATGCCCAATATTAAGACACTTGTGGCAAACACCAAAACCCCACAAGACATGAAACCTCAGGAAACCCCCGACAAGTGTTATACCAATACTCAGACACCCTTGAAAAAAAATTAATTACCTCTTTTTATAATTGTTGACTAGAAAAGAAGGGCCACAAGAAGTCACTTCACTCCTCTGTGCCAGGTTGAGACTGAGCCATGGGGAAGAGCACTCCAACACTCCCACTCCCTCTAACTCACACTTCTCCCCTAAGAGACAGCAGCCTACCTGCTTTGCATGGCTATTGTAGAGAAAAGTGTGTTGCAGGCACAGGTAAGGTATGCAAAGTCAGATTGTGGTTATCTGGGGCCCTGTATGATCATTACAAGAACAAAGAGCTTGCACAGCATCAACTGCTTCAGAGTAGGGGTTCTGCTTTTCCTGGAACAGTAAAGACAATGCTGATGGAAATCACTGAGTAAGGACAGAATCACAGCTCACGATCTGATTCAGCAGTGAGCTTCCCAAGCAATCTTGAGCAAACCTTTCCTGTTGCACTTCAGACCAAATATTATTTTCCATCTTTAAGAGGCAAAAATTATAATGAAAATGTTTTACAATACTTCAATACTTGATATTTCATAGAGCTGTAAATACACACACACACCTTTTTTTCCATCCCATATAAACAGGCAGTGATAAAAAAAACTCAGTTCTAGCTTCAGGCTGACGAGCAGCGTTAGCCCAACTCTTCCCCTACTCCCTGGTATCATACTATTCCTGTAGTTATACCAGGCAAGGAGGAATGCAAAGAAAAAAAGCAGCAGCATAAACAGATGACTAAAAACATTTTTAAGGGCTGAGCTATTTACTTGTGGTGGTTCAGAGATGGTGCAACTGACACTGACTTCTGAAAACCTTTGTCACTATACGCCTCAACAGCCTAACCCCAGTCACAGCCAGGACCCCCCTACTTAGTTAAATTCCTAAGAGAAAGTGTTCTTTTTCAGGATTTCCTATTTATAATCTCAAAGATAAGAGGTTACTGGACTGTGACCCATAGACTAAATAGAAAGGTCAAACTAATAGCACAGGAATATAGCAAGAAAACTAGACTAGTACATCAGAATATTTTTCTTCTTTGCAGAAAACTTATAGCTTTTCAGACATTGATTTGCCACCCCTAAAAAAAAAAAAAAACCTCATATCCCCCCTAAACTATTTCCATCTTCCCATAGTCAGCATTTCATCTCTCTCTGCAGACACAATTCAGCCAAGCATTCCTCTTTGGGGTACCTGTTGCTGCAGAATCTGTTCTGCAACTTCTTCTGGCCAGGTTAGGTCACTTCTTCAGTACTGGCTGACCTGCTCACTGAAGCTTGCAACAAGACTTGATTCTCCAGCCCATCAAACCCTAAGTCATAGATAAATTTTCCTGCCACTTGTCTAACAGAACATGTCCTACAAACGTGATATCCCACCAGTAATTCCTAGTCCAAGGAACTTGGTTAGTACAAGTTACAGTATGAGAATGATCTTTGTTCCAGACATTACAGGCATTTTAAAAAATTTGATACTGTTTTCAAATTAATTTTCCTTAACTTTGAAGCCAAGGATTATGGAATGGACCTCTGGCAAGCTGCTGCTAACAGAAATAACTAATGTCTTCGCAAACCTTTTTAACAGCTCTAGAAAACCTTCCTGGCTGTACCAATCCACTGCCTCCAAACCTCAAAGCCTTTGTTTGAGCAGGAACTGCCCATAGATCTGTGCTTGTCAACAAGCTGCTGTTTCAAGCCTCTCAACCAGTAAGGCAAATACAATGTAACAGGAAAATCACATACAGTAAGAGCAGTTAAATTTAGGAGTGTGCCTAACTGTTAACTTAAGGTGTATCAGCTTTCCACCAGTCATATATTTATCTCAGCATATGATTCATGAACTTTTTATATTCTCCACATAACACACACTCAGTTTATGTATCAGGACAATAGAAAGAAGAACCTAAGTTTTAGCTGACAAGTTTTCCTGGTGTCATTAAAAAATACCATATCCACATGTAAAATGGTTTATTTTCTATACTAAATCAAATGCAAAGAAATACTGTTTCCAATCAAGCGAAGTATCATAAATCTGTCTCTGTGCTCAGACAGAGTGTTACACAAGAACAGGCTATTCTGGAAAGTGAGCAATTCAACTCTGAGGTGTGCATGCACACACATGGGTCAAATGTGATCTGTTCAAGGATCAAAAATGCCATGCATGTGTTGCATCATTGGGACATAATTACAAAAGCTCCAATTATTGTTCTCGTGCATTGCTCTTTCCTGCATTTAAGTGTTCTGAAGATCCTGGAAGCTCTAACTTTCTGAAAGAATGGGGCTTTTTACAAACTTGCTATAAATTTGTTACTTATTATAAGTGTTACAAATTAACTCAAATTTCCTTGCTGACTGTTCAAGGAAAATTCTATAACAGTAACCCTGGTGGTAAATTGTCCCAATGGCACAAGTTTTCTCATATCTGTGAAATCCATGTGCTGCTCATGAATCAAACTTTGAGCCTTTTTTTAACATATAAGGGCTAAAAATTAGGCCTTGGTCTTCACACAGTCTATTAGCAAGTTAAAATATATTAGTTTGCTTCTTGTTATGATTAAATGGTCCTAGAGAGAGTGGCATCCATCTTTCACTTTACTGAGGACAGCTGAGTACACAGAAACAAAGCAAGAGAAGGCCAGGGAAAAAATTTCTTATAACAGAGATGGCAAAAGTTTAATCTGAACAAAATTCTCCTGTGCCTTGAGAGCCAGAACATCAAAGGAGCCAATGTTGAAATCAAGGTCTGGACTATAGATGCATAGAGAGACATAGGAATTCATGCCTTGCTCATATGTTACCTAGAAATAACTTCCACACTTGAACAGATTACAGGTGAAGACAAGGCACAGATAGTTTCATTAGTGGTCAGGGAAACCAGTCTCAGTGATGAAGACTGTGGTAGCAGGAAGAAGATAAAAATGACAAGCTATTTCAGCCAATCTGATATTGAGCCAATCCTCACATTCCCATGAGGCAGGGAAGTGAGCAAAAGTTTCTAGTTTAGACTGAAAAAAAAAAAAGTAGGTCTAATGTATGGAGAAGAATCCAGGCTGTCAGCTTTAAAATAAGCTATTGGATGCAATGGGGAGAGAAATGAAGTAACAAGGAAAGAGTGTTAGGAGACTCCCACTAAAAAGCAAACCATCAACATAATACAATTTCCAGGAGAGCTAAAATACATGACAAGAGTAATACCCACAGGAACACAGGAATTGGAGAGCAAGGCTTATGTGTCAGTCTCACGTGAATGAAGGAAGAAGAGCAAAAGGAGGCTAAAAAAAATTATAGACTTCATGTTCCAAAAATTGTGGGAGTCTCAACTTTCTCTCATAGCTGTGGCAGCACCTCATGCAGAAAAACAACTTGTGACCTGGTAACAGAGATGTAAAGACTTTGGCTAGTGAGCTTAGCAAACCAAATGCTTCAGAGACAGATTTTAGGGCTGTTTGCCTGGTTTTTATCTAAAGAACATAACTAATTTTAAGCAGTACCTAGAAGCTTGAGACCCTGATGTAGGGCCTTAGCTTTCACAGCATAAGGATAGAGTGATGATAAATGCAGAGTAGATCGTGCTTACATCTCCTGCCTCAGCCCTTCAGTCTTTAGAAGAGAGGCTAATATCATATGTACAAACAAAAAATAATTCAAAGTTTGTCCTATCTTGTAATTAGGGTTGACAAAACACTATCTAACATCGTAAGCACCTGATGCAATGAGATTATATATTTGTGTTTAAAGTACAGAGAACAAAGGAAAAAAATGTAACTGTCCCATCTTATATACTTTGGAAGAGATCCCAAAACCATTAGGATCAAAAAATGAAAATGTTGAAATAAGTAGACTCAAGCATTTGCCAGCAAAAGCAATAAACCCTTTTTATGGCTCCCTGAGGAAATGGGGGACATAATCAAGTACTAAGTATCACCACGATATCTATGTTGACATTTCTCTGCTTCATGCAGGCACATGTATAATCAGAGTATGCTGCAATTAGATTTTGTTACAGCAGCTCAATAAGTAGATCAACATTAGGAAATCACTCACTAACTCTTCAGTCATGTAGTGCTGAGGAAAAGATTATGTGTCTCTGTAAAGATAATCAGAAAGAGATTGTGTGTGTGTGTACACATTGCTTAAACACAAGTGAACATGGCTGAAAGAAGGTTGAAAGTCTCTAGATTAAAAAAAAAAAAAAAACTTCATAAATAAGTTTTTGCCAAGTCAGACATACTGCTGTGCAGAGATCAAAAGGAATAAAGGTTAGCCTGAAACAATGCCCTGACACTCAGTTGCCTATATAAAAGTCTATTCCAGCATTAAGGTTATTTCACGCACACCAACATTTCTTCAAAATACTCATCTTCTTCAAAGAATGACTCACTGTAACCCATGTCTGGTGGGAATATGTTCCCTCTAAGGCAATAGTATTGCAGATAGGTATGACAAAGCCACACGCTTTATGTTGTGCAGAGTATAAAGATGACTCTCAAAGTATAAATTTTCAAGACAAACCAACCAAGAAGTGCTTGCTTGAATTTTGTGAGTAAGGAGAGGATGCTACAGCTAACCCTGCCAGGCATGTCTGTGGAAGGTCACTTACAGTCAGCCTCCTCTTCTCTTAATTTATAACATTACATAATAATCAGCTAAAAATATCAAAGATAACCCAGGAGAAACAATTGTGCAGAACTTCGCCAACAGAAATAAGCCTTTACATCAGTTTTCTTCGTCCATATTATCCCTGTATTTTCCAGACAGTGCAAATCTGCAGTGTAGCCAGTGTTGCCAACTCCACTCACTGCTTCAATTCTCCCAGCTAGCCAGGAAGCCCTCTGTGTTTGCTACTTTGAACTCTTCTAGTTCAACTCTTCTAGGAGCCTAACATCTAAAGGATACTTCGAAAGCATCAATTACACAGCAAGGCTAAAAGCCAATTTTAAAAAGTTGGTATTCACTCACTAAGAAGGTGTTTTAAGAAGAACAGTCAAGTTTTCTTGTGGATGAGAAAGGCCATTATACAATCAGTAAGTACAATGAAGACTGTTGCAAAGGAATGAGAAATAGGAAGGGTTGTGCTTTAGTAAAACAACAGATGAGAAGCATATGGCACTTAAAATGTAGGTCCCCTTTCACTACTGAAGCACTTGATATTGAATGCTAAGAGAGGGGGAAACAATTTCTTAGAATTAGTGTGGAAGCATATAGCACTCATGGTGATGGATTCTGAGTAAAAACCAACAGCTAGTCATATCCGTGTGGGACACTTGCTATTTTTGAACTATCATCAGTTACATCTTTCTGTTAGTATCTTATATTCAAAGCAATGGCAAAGGTTAACAGCAGTTTTCATATTTACTCCAGTTCTTGAATTAATGGAGCAGCCTCCAAGCCTCAGAAGCAATAACTATGTTCCCAGAGTGTTGGCACCACTCATGGACATGGTGTGTCCTGCTGCAGAGGTGACACAGGGAAGACTCTCACATGTAGGTGACACTAAGCCACCAAAAGCAGCTTTCTCTTCACCTAGCTACTGATGGCAAGAGATGCAGGTGCCTACACCACACTTCCATTACAGCCAGCACACTAAAGGCTGTCATCTCATGCTCAGACAAGTTAATTGCATTTTAGAACACATTTGTAACTTGTTCCTTTGTTTCCATCCTTTTTTTTTTGGTTAAGAATAGTCCCCCAATTTCATAATAAAGAAGCAGGTGAACATGTCAAACTTACTTTAAAAAAAAACTCCTCAATCCTAGTTTTTTTTTTTTAAGCCTAAGTGAGAAGTGAAGGCAGCTATGGAAAGGCATGGCATTCTAAATAAGCAGACCACTTTACTTAAACATTTCCACAAATCCAGCACACCTAGACTCACAGCTTTGCTGTTCAAACTCCCCTCTCCAAGGAGCTTACAAGGTAACAGAGGAAGAACCAGTAATACACTCAAATATGAATATTACTCAAGATATGCAACAGGCATTCTAGTGGCTTCAGCTGCCTTTAGAACCATCTACTTATTTCAACAAGGAAGAGGCATTTTGGATGAAGCTACAAACACAAAGTACCTCCAGTGTGGCATTAGGGCCAGGACTTCTCCCCCATGGCAGCAGATCTCCCCATTGCTGAACCATCAGGGGCAGCAGTGCAGCCAAGCCCACAGACACCCCTGGAAGCAGTGCTGCACCCACAAAAGCTGTGTCAGGAGAGGGTGTGATCTTTCTTCCTGTATCACTCACGCATACATCTGTATCAAGAGAAATGAAGAGCTTCCACACCACCTTTGAAAAGCAATATGGAATACCAGAGCCATGAAGAAAGCACAAGAAACCACTCCTCTCCTCTGGCTAAGAGCAGAGTTTAATCTCCTCAACTTTAATGTAGAGTGAGCCTTCAACTCTTTCTCCCCAGTAAAAGGAAAAAGAAAACCCAACAGTTTCTTCTTCCATAGCTCTCAAGGCCCTTTAGGTACTTCTAAAGTAAAGTGATTTATCTGATTACAGGACACGAAAAAAACTGAAACCAACAGTTTCCCACAATTTTGCTTTTCTCCCTTTACACTCAGTTAATTGCAGGCTGAAGTGCTTCTTAATAGGGGAGAAAAAAGCGGTGCATTTTAGCTAAATTACCTATGTCTGTTAGAAAAGATCTGAACTGCTGAGAATGACTGTGTATTCTTTACAGCATTAGTAAAAAATCCTTTAATATAAATACTCTTCTAAAAAAATTACTTGTATCACATTCTTTCAATGTAGTCACCACTTAGTGTAAAGCAGGGTGAGAAAGGCTATATTCAGTATTTAATGGGGATAAAGCTTTAATCCTGAGTCACAAATAAGTACTCTGTGCTAGGAAAAAAAAAAAAGTAAGTCTACCAGCTGGTATTTCTGGCTGTCAGCATGGAAACAACAGACTTGAGTTAAATACTGAGACTATCTCTTGAACACACAGGGACAGTTCAGCAGCCCAGTGCTGGACTCACAGCATTCAGCACGTAAGCAAGGAGAGAGCATCCATGGTACACAACACCTGTTAAAGGCCTAGATAGGAACTGTAAAATATTTTTACTTCTAGCCCCTAATAGGCCAAGATACATAGTTCTGGACTGCAAACAGTGTCCTCTAATCTTTTTTTTTTCTTTAATAATGGTGGAGCTGAGGTTCCTGCTTCAGCTATCTGGTTTCTAAATCAGTTGAGGGTGAAGCTGCCTCCTAATGGAGATGATGGTTGTTCAGATAGCAGCAGATGGGGGTGGAAATTGCTCCCTACCAGAAGCAAGGAAAAGGTTTCACCCAGCTCTCTAAAATGTTCTAAACTACTCTGCAGAGTTGACTGGTAAGGGTAGCCCAACTTTCAGAAGGAAGGAGTGAGGGAAAGGGCTGCTATGCACACACAAACCAGTGTTTGGGGGACTGAGGATAAAAGGATCATAGCTAGCTGGACCATGACAATTTTCTTCCCATCTCTGCTTCCAGAGCTATCTACGTGCACTGCAGGAAACCATCCTGGCTTGGAGATACTCCTAAATGGTGCCCAGGGCTGCCTGTACAGGTGACCCAGAAGCACTTCCTGCTGTGTGGATAATTGCTTTGGGTGAAGGTAATTTCAATGTTCAGGTGCTCTAATATTTCTTTAGCACAGGAATTGAGAAAGGTTTATTAAAGATACACTACAAAGGAATACACAGCTATAGCCACTTCTGTTTGGCACAACATTCTAAAATTAAATTTTTAGAAGAACGTTAACTGAATTGTTCATTCTATTTGAATGACCAATTACAGTTCATTACAGAAAATTTACAATGCAGTATTGTGAAATCCAGAGATAAGATTACATGCCAGTTGCCTCACTGCCACACAGATTTTTGTTAACACAGCCAAGGTAACTTTCCCTATCACCTTTCTACGACCATCTTTAAGACAAAGGCCTGCTTTACCCTTAGGGAACCAGAACTTCTGTGATCTTTTTTAAGTTTAATTATTTCCTTAATAACCCTTCCTCTACGTTTTCAAGTGGCCAGTAAGTCCCTTTCTCTGATTTTAACCTTCTTTACACTTTCCTCCATATATACTTCACACTTTTCTCTGCTGCATGTATCTTATTGCCTCTTCTCAGTTCTCATACACTTCTCTTTCCTCTGTTTCCATCTAGCAGACTCTCCTGCTGTCTGTCTCCCCATCAGTGTCTGAGACATATGTGTAAAATCAGTTCTCCTAGAAAGATATTGATCTATCCTGGAAGGGATCTGCTTATTGATGCAAAGATGGTAAGAAAGGAGAGAAATTCTTCATTCTTCCTAGTCAGGGGCACTTTACCCTTTACCAAACAAAAAGGTGATAACCCAGGCCTCTCTCCCATCTACCTCTTGCCAAAAACATAGACCCCTTAAGACTAAGTAAAGAAGCACTGAGATGAGGACACCATCAGCACTTGAGAAGTAATTCTGGGCATCCTGTTGGACTTGATAACTTTTATGTACTCCATCTCCTTTTCTGTTTTCTCATCTGCACCAAAAGCAGAAGTTACTAGAGTTGCTGTAGATGCTCTGAATCTACAGAGCAATTCAGTCCTTTTGCTTTCTCAGGAAGAATCATTGGCAGGCCTGTTTAGAGACCTATTTCTATTGCAAAGTAGCAAAAAAATTGGAAGTTGTTCCAAAATGAATTTTCTGAAGTGGACAAAGGAAAACCTCAAGCTCCTACAGGGCCCAGGCATGTGCAACATTAACCTGTCATGGAACCACCTCACTCTGACAGGCTTGTGCACCAGACATCAGGTTACCTCCCCCAGCTCAGCACACTCAGCCAACACAGCCAGAACACTTACTCAGGAGCTGAAGGCAGCCAGGCACGTGAGCTCTGCAGTATTACAGATCTGGCATCGGTTTGTGATAACTTTCTAATTCAGATGAGATTTACAGTAGATGCAGAGGAACACCTTCCCCTGTCAGCCCCTGCATGGTTCCTACAATTGCATGGTGCTGCAGAGCAGTACCAACTTTAACATCCAATGTGTCACCAAAGGCTTCTCAAGAGAAATCCATGTTACCATTTCTCTCTTCTTTGGTTTATGCCATGATCAGAAAGTATTCTGGTGTTGATTCAACAGAACTTCTCATGAAGATGTTAACAAACATAAAAATGAACTAATTTATCTTAAATAAATACACTACTCTTATAGAAACAAATGAACAAACCTCCAAACCCACAGAAAAAACAACAAAACCCTAACCCACAGAAACAAAGAAAGAAACCCAAAATCACTGCTCTGTGGACTACAGAGGACTTGTACCACAAAAATATTTTAGAAACACCAGCAATTACAAGTTATCCAACTATCCCTGCCTGAAGAGCAGATCTGAAATACATGCAGGTTAATAAAAGTTATATAGCATTTCTTCTAAATTTCTCTCATGAGAATTTACAATTTTTCCACCCAGTCACAGACCATAAAGCAAGCTTACAGAAGAGACTTGTATTACAATTAAAACATACTGAGCGGCCAAAAAATTGAGCAAGACTCGCTTTAAAAGCTGGTAACAAAGTGATTTAAAATAATATTCAGGAAGAACAAGCAGGCTGCCAGAGAAAGGATAATGTTCTCAAAACTGGGTGCTCAGTTATGATCCTAAATCTAGTATTAGGAGGCTTATGTCAAAGTGGCTTATTAAAAACCAAGACTGACATTATTTTGCTGGCAGTGGAGATGAGTTAGGTCATCTCTAGCATGTGTAGATAGATGCTAGAATTCTAAGGGAGGGCACTGCAGCCAGATGAGCTAAAAATAGAACTTTTCTGTATCTACTCTGTGGATACAGAAACTTAGTCTGATAGAGAGTATTACAGAACAGATACAATGTTTTATCCTGAAGTTTTACAGCTTCTCTCTTATTTGGGTTCCACAAAAGGTAACAGAAGTATTACATTCCTCCTCATATACTGTTTTTTCTTTCACTGTACCCAAGTCCAGTTTGCTTTTACTTTTATCTACAGCACTCGCACATGTGATAGTGCTGCAGATGCTCCAGAACAAGATATTCCAGAACAGCCCCAGAGACAAGGAGGCACCTGATAGGACTGACACCTATGCTGATTCATGGGTGGCCAGCTGCCTGAATTACCACTTATGAAAGGGGACAAACTGCCTAGTGGCAGTGACACCATCGGATCTGCTGGGAAACATCTGCTTATCCAGGTGGCTGCCTCCTAAGGAGCAGAGTACTGGGGGCCCACCATCACTTCCCACCCTCATTCTCATCCATTTAGCACTAATAGATATTTGTGCTTTTAGGACTACAAAATCTTTCTTTGACATTCTTTGCCTTACGATTTTGTGTTTTAGGTAGAGTGATCAAACATGTGCACTTTAAATATATATATAGCTTTTTAAAAATTGCATTTCTAAGATAGTTAGGTTTCTATTTTGCTGATAAGTTGCTATCAGTTTAACCGCCGTCTTTTAGACAGCAAGGAAGGAAGAGGAGGCTTAAGCCCACTTATCAGAAGTATAACAGAAAGTTACTACAGCACTTGCTGTGTTGTTCTTTTTGCTCTATAGAAAGCCTGTGAAATGTTGAAGTGAAGCCAGGTCTCAGTAGAGCTTTACCAGCATGGAGGTTAACCATGTTAGGTAGGAACTGAACTCACTAAACTGGTTTCCTAGGATGTTTGCCATGAAAAAGCAGGAGTCTATTTCTTTGGAAGGGAGCACTGTATGTATTTTGATATAATAAGGGGACTCATTTAGAAGGCAAGTACATTGAGGAACAATCTATGAAAGCAAAATTATTTAAGTCAGAGCACACCTAGAAAATGTCATAGTTTGAACCAATTACTCTTTTTTGGATGCTGCTGGTGGGGCTGAGAAAGAGATATAGCATAGTGCCCTTCATAAGACAAAATTTCAGCATTTGCACATCAAACTGAAAACCTAACACCCCTTTCTCAGATCAGAAACTGCGTGTTAGAGCAAACTAATTTGAGCTTAATGAGAGGCAGAATCTCTCCAGCTGAACAATTTCTCATTTCCCACGCAGCTCATCAAAACACATATCCAAATGCCCTTGATGCCCTGACACTTGTACTGCATGCATTAGCACACCCACATACACAAGATTTTCAGCATAAACTAAGCCACTGAAATGATCATAAAACATCATAAATGAACTTTCCAAAGGTGACAACACTAGGGTAATATCTAAACATCTTCAGTATCACCTTACTCAGTCTCTTTTCCGATCAATACAGACAGTTAATCTACTGTCTCCTGGGCACTCTTCAGCTGCTAAGCATTACCATGCCAGTGCATAACTTACTTATATGCCCAATTGTTAATTTGCTGGTTTTCAGCAATGAGCACATGTGAAGTACATAGCAATGCAGGAAAGAGACCAGTGACTAAGAGCAAATTGGGATGGTTTAAGAGAAGCATCAGCAGAGGAAAATTCCACTGCCTTGCAAGCAATCACATAGCTTTCAAGAACAGTAGTACTTATCGGGGAGGAAATGCTTCACTTTCCCCCTCCCCTCGAGAGCTGAATTTCTCATGTGTGGTTACCCTCAACACGCTTATCCCAACCAACATCGGGCAGGTGTTTCACACGGTTCAGCAGGAACAGATTCCGCTGCCGAAGGAGAAGAAGTGCCCCCGGCGCTGACGGCAGTAGCCAATCACCGGCAGACAAATAATTTTTCAAATGGATGGCTGCTCTTCACCGCAACCCACTGTGCTCTGCGTAGCAAACTGCGCACCCAACACAGCCGTGGAGTTCCCCGCGGAGCGAGGGCTCTGCGCTCCCAGCCCGAGCTCACCTGCCGCCCTCTGCGCCAGGCACTGGCAGCACCAGGGAGAGCAGACCAGCACCATTAACATCACCCAGCAGAGCCCAGTCCTCTGGACCATCAGCCCCACAAAACATACGGCTGAGGGATTTACTTTTCCTTTACTCACATCCACCGGGAAGAGGGGCCTGGAGCGGGCGAACTCCACTCAGCAGACCCCTCGTTCCACCAGGAGGGCTCGGGATGAGCCGCGGACAGGGTCAGGGTGTCTGGTCAGCGTCACTGCGGTCAGCCGGGATCCGCAAACGCGGGCCGGCGGTGACAGCAGCGCGCTGACAGCCAGGCAGCAAACCCGGCGCTGAACACGCTCCTTTCCGCGCGGTGCAGCCACAGCGCGGCCAGGGCAGCGCGATGGCGCTTCCCAAAGTCGTCTCTGCCATGACCTGCGCGGCTCGGCACTCCATGCTGCTGGAAGCACGGCCGGCGAGCTGTCTTTGTGCGGCGGGGAGGGTCACTGGAGCGCTGTACCCCGCAGCACGGCCAGGGAGGTGGGGCGCACCTTCCCGCAGGACACAGCTCCGCTGCCGCACGGGAGGCTGCGGACCGCGTGTCCCTCCTCAGTGTCCTTCTGTCC
This sequence comes from Tychaedon coryphoeus, assembly GCA_013398595.1. Classification (NCBI taxonomy): domain Eukaryota; kingdom Metazoa; phylum Chordata; class Aves; order Passeriformes; family Muscicapidae; genus Tychaedon; species Tychaedon coryphoeus. The sequence goes on from WBND01000062.1 coordinate 1,156,319, forward strand.
CCAACCCCAGGAAAGCCGCCGGCGAAGGGAGGGGATCAGGGAGCACCGGCGGAGGCTGTCGGGCTCTGCGGCGAGGGGCTCCCCGTGCCCGGGGCTTGGCCTACCCCGGCACTGCCGCCCGCCAGCCGCAGCGGCTCGGAGGGGCGCGGCCGGTACCGGTACCGGGCCGGCCGCCGCCCCCGCCGCTCCCGCACCTGCCGGGCTGACGCGCGGGCGGTGCCGCGGCCCCGGCGGGACTCACCGTAGATCATGGCCAGGCCGGTCTCGTGCAGGAAGCGGACGCGCCGGTGCTTGAAGAGCCAGATGGTGAGGATGGTGAGGGTGAGGAGCAGGATGAAGGTGAGCAGGCTCACGCTGTCCTGCCGGTGGCTCTCCTCCGCCTCCTTCTCGGTGGCGAGCTCCTCCATGGCGCTGCTGCTGCCGCCGCTCCGCTCCGCCGCTCGCAGCCCGCCGGCTGCCAGCAGGAGCAGCGGGAGCAGCGGCAGCCGGCGGCGCAGGGGCTCGGCCATGGCTGCGGGAGCCGGGACGCCGCGGCGGCCCACGGGCACTGCCCACCGCCCGCCCGGCCGGCGGGGAGAGGGAGGGAGCGGGGAGGGAAAGAAGGACGGGGGAGGGAGCGGCCCCGGCGCGCAGGAGCCCGCCTGCCGCCGCCGCCCCCGGGCCCTTAAAGGCGCAGCCCCACCGGGCTCGCCTCGGCCGCGCAGCGAGTGCTGCGGTGCCGCTGCTTCCCCCGCTCCCGCCCTCCCGGAGCAGGTGTAGGGGTGGGTGAGGTGTCCCGATTTCCCCCGCCCCGCGGGGCTGGCTCTGCCCCGGCAGCTCCAGGTGCCGCCCCGGTGGCACGGGCAGAGCTGCGGTGCCGGTGCCGCTCTCCCTTCCCGCGGGGCAGAGCCAACCTGGGAGCGGCTCTGACACCGGGCCGGTGCTGGAAATCATCACCCCAGAGCCAGCCCTGCCCATGGCCGGGCTCGAACTGGGTCCGGAGCGGATGGCCCCCGTAAGAACTGACAGCGAATAAGCGCTGTCGTTTCGACAATATTATTATTATTATTATTATTATTATTATTATTATTATTATTATTATTAATCGGAAGAGCACACTTCTAATATAAATAATATTTTATATTATTTATATTATATTATTAATAGTATTATTAATATTATTTAATAAGACTAAACGCAAATTGCTAACTTGGAGGTTTTCATCCAGGTATACATCCTACTGGATATTTGCTTCTAGGAAGCAAGACAATTGTAGGAAATGAATAGAGAGCTAGTCAGCAATTTTCATTTGATTTTTTTTTTTTTCTGAAAAGAAAAAGAGCGTATGTTTACTGTTTGAAAATCATCTCAAGTTAGGGGAAGGAGAGAAAAGTCACTTTTTGCAAGGAACCAAAAATTAGCACTTCCTCCTTTAGCTTTTTTCCCTTTTTCTTAAATGAATCACAACCCCTTTAAAAGATGAAATATTGAGCAGAGAGATTGTTTGGACCTAAAGAAATACAAACAACTGTAAAACTGGGTTGTGTTTTCTTTCGGGGTTTTGTTGGTTGCTTGGTTTTGGTTTTTTTGTTTTATCAGCTTCAGCAGGAGAGTGCTTTGCCTTTGGCTACCAGAGGAATACTCCAGTACTTCACCCAGCTTCCAGTGGTGGTGTAAGCAGTGCTGACATTTCTGCTCCTGGGGCCTTTCTCCCAGAGGTATTTTAAATCACAACACCTAACATGTATTTTTAGCCATTATTTTGCATAAAAATAAAGCACAATAGCTTTGGCCACATCTTTAATTAGTTATGTGCCAGGTCTTATCTCCTTTAATGTTTTTGGTTTTCTTAATATTGTTACCATGCTTCTGAAGGTATTTATTTGGATGCTTTAGTTAGAAGAAAATTTTTCTCCTGCCGATGAATCTGTAATTGTCTTTGTGCCATATGCTATTTTTTTAGAAATTCCTGTTTATAAATATTTCAAGATGACAGCTATATAAATCTATACTTCTGTTTATGTGTAATCCTTTTAAAAACAGTATTTATGCCAACTCTCCTTAACAACCTTAAAAATCCAGCGTAATTAGGTGCAATTATATTTAAATATTTGGTTGTGGAGGGCTGAAAGCTTACTTTGATAGTGCCATCATTTGTAAACCTCTTAGAGATGAAAAGAAGTAATTTGCCTTGAAGACCTAGTTCTTAAGCCTATGTGAACCATTAAAAAATTACTGCCTCAAGACTGACTTATTTTAAATCTCACATTCAAAATTAACATTTCTGGTATAATGAGAGCATTATACCACTAAATCTTTACTGTGTATCTTTAGGATATATAATCTACATACAATGTAACATATAGCTTTAGGATACAACAACATACAGGCCTCATAGCAGACTAGAGTTATGCACTACAGTGCTAAGTATGTGTAATGCTAATAAAGTCTTAAAATAAAAACTGTACAGCAATAACAGGCTCTCCTCTGTGGGTTTGGTTTTTATGTGCTGCATAGTCCTGGGCAAAGTCTGTCACTACTTGATGGCTCTTTTTAAGGAGATAATTTCCATGTATATTGTAATTTTATCCACCTCTCAGCTGAGCTGCAGAGGTTAAGTTTCTTCCTGCCAGGTCTTCCACGAGTAACCTGTGTTTTATTCTTGTACAGTTCACTACACATTATGCCTCTCGCTCTCCATGCAACAATGAGAAATACCCAGGCAAATTTTTAAATATTTTTTTTTCTCCAGCTGTTGTTTATGGAGGAAAGCATTCATCCATAGTTTGATGTGTCGGTGCTACCATCAGCTAAAGCCTTGAACTCCCACATTTGCATTTACCAGGCTTTTTCTCTGCTGTCCTGCCCTTGAGCCTTGTACAGGTATCACCCTGTCCTGGGAATCTTTCCCTAATTATATTTATCAAATTAAAAACATAATGTTCACTACTGTAGTATGCAAAAGTGAGTACAGCTTACTCTTTCTCTGGACTGTGTGGGTGTAACTAAATCCTGTATGTAAAACGGTGATGGGAACATGATTGTTTCTATCTGCATAGAGCATCAAAGTTTAATAGTGATGTAATTGACTTCTCTTCAACTCAGTGTTCCATCTAATAAGTTGTTGCCAGGGAACTTGGTATGCAGAGTGTATTTGGTTCTACAGGCCAAAACTTGCTGTCTCTTTACACTCATGGATTGGTATCACAGTGCATAAATACTTAAACTGATTCAAACAGCATCATCTAAAGTGTATGCTACCAACTAAGTAAAAAAGGTATCAGGTTGAGCTTCTTTTTACATCTTTGTAAACCAGGCTGCTTACAATCCTTGTAAGAGAGCCATGTTCTCACAGCTCAGTTTCTTGCAGTGGTGTAACTCCAGGTCTCCATGCTATTTTCAGTCCATTAGGAACACCAGTAATCTCACCTCAAGGGTTAGCTCCATCTCTGTAATAGCCCTGCAGTTACAGTTTTTGTTCCAGACTTTTTTTGGCAGGCCTCCACCTGCCTTCCCAAGCTGTTCTGCACTAAAACTTCAGTACTTTACAGGTGGGACCTCTGCCTGACAGCCACCACATATGTTGCAGAAGTCAGCCTGACTGCTTAGCAGAACTGTCATTTGATCCTATTCCTGTTTTCTTTCCATTTGTTAATTTTGATCTGGACCCAGGCAGAGGTCTTTGATCTGCTTGCTGTTTGAGAGGCCTTTCTTGAGGCAGAAACAATGAGGTGTGTTTTGGAAGATGGAAGATCAGGTAGATAACAACAGAGGTATAAAAAGATTGAAACTAAACTATCAGATGGCAGTGAAATAGGTCAGAGGACAAAATATAGCCATTCAACAGAGTTCAGCCATACTTAGAGGGATTTTTGTACTAAATGCTAATAAATATTTACATTTGCACATAGTTTGTAATTGACTCCCAGGGTTGAGTCATGAGTCTGGCCAAAACACCACAGAGACCGAGATGCTTCAGCCGACCCTTTGCCTACCAGTCTTGTCTAATTAAAATATTCATTCTGCCAGAAGAACCATCAAAGAGTCCATTCAGGATTTTTATAGCTTTGTTTGTCAAGAAAGTCATTGTTATCACATGAACTGATACACACTTTGGGTTTATTCCTATTCCCAGAGTTGAATAATGCCATGTGAAGCAAATGCAAGGTCCTATTTTCAATCGCTCTTTCTCCAACTGTTGGTGGTAACATCATCCACTCCTTGTCAATCACACTGGAGAACTGGTGCTCTGTTGAGACCTTTTCTGTATTATGCAAGTCTCTTGAGACTGGCCCTTTGTGCTGCTGAAAGCAGTTTTGAGATTTTCACTGATCTAACATGTTGTAGGACTGATTCTGGTAGAGAAAGGTCTCATTGTTGCTTGGGCTTATAAAAAAATGGAAAATCAAACAAATCCTTATCTTCACACATGGCATGTTTATGCAACTGTCTTTCACTCTCACATTTTTTAGCACATTAATCCAGAATGCAGTAGCAAGTTGATTAGCTGTCAGGTCAGCCTTGTAGAGCAGCTGCCATGTCAGCCACACTCCTTTCTCCCCTTTTTTCTCCTTTCTTCCCTTTTAAGCCAAACTCTACCATCAACTGTGCTTTAAAATGGCAACCCATTTTGAACCTATAGCTAACATCTGGCACCAGTGGCATCATCTTGTGGGCAACTCTCTTGTGTCCATGAAAGATATCCATACACCACAGGATCCCATAAAATGCACCCTATTGACATGTGAGGTTAAAGACAACTAAGTGTTCTGAAGAACATGTCATATTTTTACTGAAAATAATTTCTTTTCAAATCTCCATCTTGTTGGAAGTGCTAAAAATTGTGACACATTTCTCTGCTTGTACCAGCTCTGCAGAGGTGTCATATAGCTGAGAAAATGTCAGAACTGCCATTTCCATCAATGCAAGTGCAGAAATCATAATTAGCCTTTCCAATAGACAAAAGTCTACTAGCTAGAGTAAAAGCTGTTTTGTGCTATTTGCAAGGTGCAATAGTCACTCACTGTGCAGCCACATCTCACAGCTTTTGAGTCATGGTAAACTTTCAGAGTGTCTGAGAGGGATGTAACTAGAAATTTTATCTATCTAAGAGTGCTCTGTCGTCTCCCTTGTACTCAAACAGATTTATTTCCTGTTCTAGCTGTATGTGATATCAGCAAGAGTCATTCTACTAGTGGCAAAGCAAGTTGTCTCTTATTCCTCAAAAGAAGGCAGTTCATTACCTTTGCAGGTGCACATCATGGATACGACTTTCAAAGTTGTAATCACTTAAAGAAGAAGTTAAGCAATCATTCTTCTCATCACTCATCATTTCCCACCATGCAGCCCATAAATATTAAAACAAGTGAATATCACAGCTCAACAAGTGCCACAACTCAACCTGTGCCAGAAGAGCATGAAAAAACATTCCAGAAAAGAGTAAGTGAGCCTCAGTCGAGGCTAGTGAATTATGATTTGACCTTGTGCACAAAAGAAGGGGCTATGTGAACAGTTGGAACTGCAAAAAGGCACATAGATGCTCTATTAGTGACAGCTACCAGAAATGGTGTCTGTGAAATATTTCCCTGAATGCAGCTCTGAAGTGTAAAGTAGGAAAGATTGGGAAAAATGTGGGTGCAGTGTTGTGGCATTCCAATTTGTTGTAAAATATTTCTATTCCATATTTACACTATTATAACAAACCTCATGACAAAACACCCCAAAACCCTCTGTTCTCTTCTTGATGAACAGAAAGTCAAAATTATGCTTCGTTGAATCTTGACTATGCACAATATGTATGCCTGTAGGCATTACACAGGCTAGAAAATGAATCTTAGTAAAGTTATGCTAAGTCTATTGGCTTCATTTGAATTAGGCAGCCCAGAGGCATGGTGAGACATTGGACAGAAAAGGGTGAGATCTGTCTTGAGAAGTTATGTCTGAAGGTTCTCATTTTTGCTCTTGCTCTGGATAGAAGTGATCAAACAGAAACTTCTAGTTTCTCCTACAGGGAAACAAGTTTTCCTAGAAATATGGGATCCTAAGACACCCATGGATAAATGACTCCCATCGTGCTGGACAGCAACTGCTCTGGAGTTTTGAAAGAAGCCTAGAGGTTTGAGTTAGAACTAGAGGTAAGAAGCTATAATCTGGCTGGCATAGGCTCTATTTCTGCTGAAAAAGCTGAATTATTACCAGTACACTAATACAGTCTTATAATATATATGTAATATATATGAGTGTATATGAACACACACACACACACACACACACGCACACACACACATATATATAATTCATATAATTGAAGCAGTTTTCTGCACAAATAGAAATAACTTGCTAAGGGAGAGACAGAATATCAGCTAACTGGCCAGAAAGCATAGGATAGCTGAGGTTGGAAGGGATCCCTGTAGTTCCATCTTGCCCAACCCCCCTCCTTAAGTACAGACACTTTGAGCTGGTTGGCCAGGACCATGTCCATGCAGCCTTTAAACAGTTCCAAGGATGGAGATTCCACAAACATCTCTGGGCAGCCTGTGCCAGTGCTCAGCCACCTTCAGAGTGAAAACTGTGCTCTGATGGTCAGAGGGAACCTTCTGTGTTTCAGTTTGTATCCATTTCCTCTAGTCCTGCTACTGAGCACAGCCTGGCTCCATCTTCTTTACAATTTCCCTTCAGACATTTATAGACCTTAATAAAATTATCAATAGATGATAAAATTAGATTAGATTATCAATTATGAGATTGTGAATAAAATATCTAATTTAGCAACAATATTTATTTCTAGAGCTTTCCATACTGGCAAAAGTCTTAGAGTGGTGTTTCAAAACCAAATTTAATTGTAAATTTTTATTACTGTGGAAACTAAAAAATCAATTGACTAATACCTGCTCATTTTGAGTTCCACTCCAAAAATGGGAGAATCCTGAGTCAGGGAGGCAGAAGTGGCTGCCTAGCTGAAAGATGAAGATTAGACATAAGTCCAAAACAATACCAGGTGATGCCAGTATTGGGGTTTGGTTTTCTTATCCAAGAATAAGGAATTTGGGTTGGTGCAGGCAACGCTGTTGGGCAAGTTTTAGCTTCTGGTGGACCCTGGCTAGTACCAGTGGAAAGCTCTAAAGGGAAACATGCTGGCTGCAACAGTTGGACCCTCTAACCACTGATCTGCATCTACTGGAAAAATTATCATAATAGGTTTGGGCCAAGTTGTGACAGAATGAGAAGTCTGACAGCTCCCTAAAACATGCTTATTGGACATGGAGTTTTCATGTGGATGATGCAGATAGGAGTGGTTTTTATTTGGTTGATTGCTAGGCTGCTGGCCAAAGGCAAAGAGGAGAAAGATACGAAAGATTGAAATCAAAAGACAGAGAATAGTTGTCAGCTGCTTTGAGGTGCAATCAATATAATTGCAGGCTGTAACCCCAAGATAGGAAACAGCCAGGACAGATGTGTTAGTGGAATCAGCATCAAAATGGTCAGGTCAGACATAATTGGTATTGTAGGAACAGAGGCCAAGTACAGTGTTCTAAGGAAGGATTTGATGTTATACTGCACTGTATGCATTCCTTATTTTAGTAAATAGAGTACTTCTTTCTATAAAGATTTTTCATGTTAATATTAATTGAGCATTCCCAGTTCCTCATGCTTCCCCTGTTGTGAGCTAGGGGAGCTAAATTCCAGGTTTGGGCAGTAAAATAAATGGGGTGATCTATTGTGGTGTAGTATTGCATACAAAGCTGGGACATCTAGAGGCCAGAGCAGTGTCTGCAGATATCATCAGTACAAATACATCTACTAGATGTGGGTATTAGAGCATTTTTCAAAAGCAGCTTAGAAAATAAGTACATCGCATGACCTCTAGTGGTATTAAGCCCAAGGCACTGTCAAAGTCACTCCTAGCAGTTTCATGCTGCTGGGGAAAAGCCAAGGTCAGAGAGGAACTATCATATATGTGATAGTTCTGTGCTGCTGTAACACACCTTACTGCCAGATTTATGGCAGACCCAATTTTGACCCATTGTTATGGTAAGACTGAGAAAAGTGTTTAATTCAGCAAAAATTCCAAACACTCAGCAGAGTGAATGTTTTGCAGCAATGTTTTCATTGTCAACTAATAACACATTGTCATTAATCTTGCCTGGTGTTATGGTTTAACCCCAGCCAGCAGCTCAGCCTGACCCAGCCACTTGCTCACTTCTTCCAGAGTGGGATGGAGAAGAGAATCAGAAGGGTAAAAGTGAAAAAACTCTTGGGTTCAGACAAAGACAGTTTAATAGGGAAAGCAAAGGCCATGCAAAACAAAACAAGGAGTTAGTCCACTGCTTCCCATGGAGGTGTTCAGTCATCTCCAGGGAAGTTGGGCTCCACCACGCCATCACTCTGAATTTTTTAGTTTCCTTTTTTTTTTTTTTTTTTTTTTTAGTTCTCCCCAGCTGTACATGCTGAGAATGTAACCATATGGTGTGGAGAATCCCTGTGGCCAGCTGGGGTCAGCTGCCCCAGCTGTGACCCCCCAAGACTCCTTGTTTCCTTGTTCACCCCCAGCCTCCTCCCTGGTGGATGAGGAGCAGAAAAGGCCCTGACCCTGCAAGCCCTGCTGAGCAATAAGGAAAATATCTCTGTGCTATCAACACTGTTTCCAGCACAAATGCAAAACACAGCTCCACACGAGCTACTATGAAGAAAATTAACTCTCTCCTGGCCATAACCAGCCTACCTGCTATTATCTTCATGGAAACACCAGTGCAAGAAGGAATGACAATGAGAACTAGGAGGTAAAATTGCCAGTGCTTTCTCTGCAGTGACTCAGGAAGTCAAAGAGAAGTAAGAATTTCTGTTAACATCAGCAGAATAATAACGTTCTGATTCCCTGTCTTTGTGGGTTCTATTTCGTTGAAGAGGTGCAGCTGTCATTGCTGACATCCTCTCAGGGGGTCTGGGATCCCCACAGCTTGAAAAAGAAGCTAGAAATGATTTGCTGCCTCGGGTGTCTACTTCAGCAGCAGGGAAAGGCAGGACCAGGTCTGACAGAAAGGAGCTACTGACATGCAGATGAGGCGGAACTGGCAACAAATGTGGCAACAGAAGGCACCGAACCCTGAAGAGCTAAGCAGCTGTGCAATTAGGAAGCCAGGCTTTCCAATAGGGCTGATTGGAGAAGCCTTCTCTCATGAGTTGCTGATGCAGCCTCTGGGTGCAAAAACAGGAGGTTTCTGGACACCTTGAGACGGACAAGTTAGTTCTTTAAAGCCATGGAAGGGCTTCCCTTCTCAAACATCCTATTCTGTGGCCCCTGAGACTTGCAGGGTGTGCAACGAGTCAGTCCCCAGCAGCCCATCCATGGAAAGGATTTCAGTGCTCTGCCACAGCTGTGAGAGGTGCACTCACATTTCAATAAAGTGCAATTGCTCATTATGGAAGATATATTTTGTTTCATTTGCTCTCAAACTTGGTTTCACTCGCATTCTGGCGTTTGTGGTTTTGCCTAGCACAATTATTCTACATTCATGGCACCAGGATATTTTCTAATTACATTCCTACTGCTTTCTACTCTTTAGTCCTTTGGTGTGTAAATAGAGAGAGGGACTTCGAAGCAGATTATGTTTAGAAGAAATAATTTTAAACAGGCAATGCAAAAAATTGACCTCAAGCCAGTTTAATCCAGAGAATTGATATTGTGTTTACCATAACTCATTTAAATTCTAACATTTTTGTAAGCCTGAATAAGATCTTAAATGGATTTGTTTCAGTGTATGATATGTGGTTATTCACTCACTGTATTTATCTCAATAGATACATCAATTTCATAAATAACAAGTGAGTATGATTTAACCAGCTGTTTAAAGGAGAGTTGTTATAGCAGGCACCTCTTTAATGTGTGTGTGAATTGATTTGACATTTTATTGTGGGTGTGAATTTGAATTAGCTGCTTTCCAGATGTAAGCCATTTAATGGCATGGACTGTGGTTTCATTCATGTATAGCACCTATAACTTAGAGAGAACTCCTGGAAATGATCAGTGGCAAACAACTGAACATAAGGAGTGTTATTTACCTAAGACAGCCTTGCCTGAAGTTTTGGTATCTATGTCTGTGTTCATCACTCTTTTTTTTTCTGCTTCACTAAGAAAGAAAAATTGGAAGTTGAGATAGGTCTGGTTAGCTGCCACCCAAAAGTGCTTATCTGAGATGAATCGCTACCCCACATTTTTTTCCACGGCCTACAAAAAGATTGCAAACTTAGAGCCCCATATTATAGTAGAGCTATCATATGCTGAGGAAGTCTACCCAGGACTCTAGTTAGTTTGGCAACAAGGGATTCCAGCAAGTACTGTGAGCTGAAAAATAAAAAAAGAAAGACACTTTTTGATCACTTGCCTGTACTGAAGTTGTTCAGCCACTAACAGAAGTACAGCAGAGACAGGTTTTTCCTTATATTATTAAAACCAGCCACAAGTATCAGATTGTTTTTCTGGGTATGTAGGTCCTACTCAATAGGTCTGAAACAGAGTAAAGTGTGAGTCCCAAACTCAGCTATCATTTTTGGATTTTATTTCTTTTTTTAAATTATTTTGCTTTGTCCTTATGCTTCTCTGGACGAAAATTTTTGGAGAGGTTACTGCAGTTTGAATAACCCCTGAGCTCCTGAAAAGAGAAATATTGAAAATCATTGAAACAGCAGAAGGTTGAATGAGAAAATACTTAATTTGCCTAAAATCAAAGATATTCCCCATTTTCACGTTGCTCAGTGGCCAGCTCTACATCAGTTTGTCTTGGCTTGGCTGTGCTTCCCCTCTTTTGACTTTTAACTAGGCTAATTTTCCTAACTACATGCAGGTCATGTGTAGTGTACTTAACCCTGTTTATGATCATAGGATTCCTTTGGGATTTCACCCTACTATATCAGAATTCATATTTCTCTCTAGTGAATGAGTCTATTTTGCAAGAGAACATATCTTTCATTCTACTCCAGTTCCTCTGTGTCTGAGCATTTTATTCACTAGTTTCTATACTGAACATTTTTGCTCCTTCAGTGCAAAATACATTATTTGAAAACCAGTCTTAGTCTGAGTCTTCCTAATAGCCAAGCAAGCTCTAGAGCTTAATCTCTTCCCAATAATAATTACTTCAGTATTTTCTTTCCATCTGTTGTCTCTGCAGTATCCCCTTGTATTATCAACAGTTTAACTAATTTATTCCTCAGAGTCTTACAGTGACATAGCATTATTTCCAAAAACATTGTCTACAATGTTTATTGCACATTCTGCTGAAAGACAGAAAGGGAAGAAAAGGCAAAACAAATAGAATCCTGTGTGTGTTTACTTAAACAATAGGATTTTTTCACAGTTAACACAGAATATTTCAATGTGCAGTTTGGATCTGATTCACTGGCCCATTAGTATAGGCAGAGTACTGCCTTACTGCAGCCCCTCAGTACATTTTGGCAGGATTACAAGGTTCAGATCAGTGATGTCCTCTACACTTTTGTTGAGGGTCCCACTTTTCTCACTTTTTGCCAGTCTCACTGGGAGCATCAGGCAGCCAGTGTTCACATCCACAAGAACAAAATGCATGGCAGGTTGGCGCCACAGATAAAGACATCCCACAAAACTAATGTTAAGAGCTTCAGATTGGAAGAGCGTCAATAAACTGTGCAACAATGTAAAATGAAACTTCAGATAGACAAATTATGATTAATTGTGCAATAGCAAATTAACACATTGCCACTTCCAATCACCCATTTGTCATGGTCTGCTGCACCAGAATTAGGAGGAGAGTCTCTACCCCAGATCTCAGCAACCCTTTTTCTGTGCCACAGCAGCAGCTGAAACCAATAGTGGAAGGATTGTTATTATGTCCGATTACACTAAGCAAGAAAACCATCCCCAAAGAAATAGAATGTACAGTCAAAAAGGCTCTAAAATGCCAAGTGATAAGAGCAAGCCACCTTTACCAAGTGTTTTCTTGACTTTTCTGCATTAGGGCTGTGACAGAGGGAAGCTTTTGATGACCCTACCTTTGCAACAATATCAGATGCTAGAGACCTGGATAAACGATAAAGAGATGTAAGTGGAGACATGCTGGCAGATGATTTTGTCAATTTTAACTCAGATACATGGGGAATCAGAGCACTTCTCACTTTTACCACAAAAAAAAAGGTACTCTAAGCTCGGGAAAAATTTAAGGGCTGCTGGGCTATGATGCCTAACTCTTTGCACTCCCTCAAATCCCACTGAAATCCGTAGGTTTTAGCATGTGCATACATACCTTGCTGAATCAGCACTGCAGCTTGTTATCTGAATTATTGCCCTATTAAACATGAACTAAAGAGATACACTTTATAAACTTTAATGTAATTACATTACATTTGCATTTAACATTAAGCTGAAGGGTCTGCTTCAGCTAGAGGCATAGATGGAACACAGGTTGCTTTCTGGCAGCCTGAATGTTGGGCAATACCCCCATTATGGTAGCTCTCTTCACCTCACAAAACTGGATCTCTCTCATTTTCGTTCTGAACACCAGTGACAGGAAAAGGTCTGTAGACAAGATGTAATTTCTTACAGAAAAGGTAATTTTTGTTGGAAGTTTGTAGAAGGTAATTTTTGAACAAACAACTTAGCAACTCAGCAACTAGCAACTAATGAACTATTCAGTTCGGTTGCTTGTGCTTTTCCTTTTCCTATCAGGTAAGTTCACAGTAACCCGGGACACAGCCACACTTATCCATTGTTCCCACCTAAAAAACCCCAGCATTAAAGCTGTGTATCACAGACTATGCTACCCAAAAAAAACTACAAAAAAAAGAGTGCATTTCCTTGTTGACCAGCAGTAATAGGATTCAGCAAATTTGGTGGTGGCTAGGGCTAATTTCTGTAGGCAAGGAGATGCTGAAAAGCCGTATATTGCTTGAAAATGGGAGCGACATTGGTCCAAAATTACTATTAGCAATGCAAAACAGATTCTAGTACATATTGTCACAAAATTAGCTGTATTGCAGACTAGCTTCTCTTGGTGTTCAGGCTGGTAAGAATCTCCAGCAGTAGAGTATCTGCTAAAGAGACTAAAAAATGCCAATGTGATCTCCTAGCATGTGATGACTCTGTGTTAAAATCCTAATCTGTATATGCATCTGCTCCTGAAAAAGAAGAAGAAAAAAATAAAGTAAAAGAAAAAAGTATGAGAGTCTGAAATGCACAGATGCCTGATCGAAATGGTTTTTTTACACATTAATCTGTTTCCCAACACAGTTTACCAAGTCTGTGCAAATACTTGTGCTGTCCCACTGCATAGGTAGTTGGGGATTTAAATAAGTTCCTGGAGGCAAGGGATGCTTTCTGTGACAGTTCTTTCTCAAATGTGTATGAAAACATAGCCTCACAGAGTGAACCCAGTAGTAAAGTATCTTTCCCTTCCTTTCTGTTGGATATTATGTAAGGAATTAACAGTGTGGAAGGATTCATCTGTTATTCACAATTTTGTATGAGTATAGGTTAACCTAATCTTAATTAGGAACTGTTTTCAAAGCTTTATACCAATTTTAAATAAGTTGCTAGGATCCCAAACACAGGATTTATAATCTTTCCTGATAGCAAACATGAAAGGAGTTTTAGAAAGCAATAGTATTTAAGTTCTTTTGTTCTTTTTATTTTCATGTCTTAGAAATGATATTTTCAAGATCTTCTCTATAACCAACAGGATTTAAAACCTGCTTTAAACGAGATACACTTCAATTTTGTCACAAAGGTACGATTACAAGAGCTTTGAGAGACACACAGACAGTACAGTGAATCTCAATAAGAAGAAGGCTGTGAGAGTTTGGCTTTGTGTGTTTTGTCAAGCTTCCAACACCACCAAGACAAACAGATTTGAACCCAAGACAAGAGAAGTGCAGATGTGCACACAGTGAACTCTTACTTCCTTAAGATACCTGCTCAAGACCTGGGCAGGTTTCCAGGTCTTAATATTTACTGAGAACTCCCTCTCCCTGTTTTTGGGGCAATGCAGAAGAGTGTCAAACAAAAGGAGGAAAGGAGTTAGAATCCTGTCTGTGGGCATGGAGGCGCTACGGAGCAATGTGGGGATGAGCGCCAGTGCATCCAGAGACGCAGCCCATACATGTGCTTCGCCCATCTGCCTGAGAACAGCATCACTGCCCCTCTGGGAAGGACAGCAGAGATCTGAAAGGCCCCCTGAGAGCTGCGTGTGCCCAGAAATTATAGATACAGCAAGTCTCCTTCACCAAATACCTTAGAATATAACCTTTACATAGAAAATGATTTTGCTTTTCAGTTACCTAGATACCACTTCTGGAGATCACAAAACTTTGTATTAGATATATTTCACAACATCCCCATGAGGGAAATCACTAATTACAGCAGTTTGTTGAAATTAAGGTGAGTGTAGTCATGGTTGGTAGCAACTATAATACTATTGCAATCTTGTACTACTACACTTCAGGCTATGATTGTATCACATCTCAGAAGCCAAGAGGGCTGGGTCTGGCTGGCAGATGAATAGACAATGAAGAACTGAATTACCCATTTGCGATTTCTTAAGAAGTTATGTGCTCATAAATCACAAGTCATATTAATTTACTCAGGAATAAGTACTCTGAGGCTTTAGTGTCAGGAAACAGTCTAGAGCATAAGAAGTTGAGTTATGCCAGCGAAATAAAACCTACAGCCTCTCCTGATCAGCTAAATTATACAAAAATCCTGTATTTTTATGGGACTGATAATTTTGCAGGACTACTGCATTGGCCATGGAAACATGGGAAAATCCAAACTTGGAAACTTGCATTTGCTTTGTGTCTTCTCATTAGTAATGTAAAAGTAACTTCACTTTTCTTGCATTTGAATACCTTTCTGAAGCATTACTGCAGCAGTGGTGAGATACTTCCATTATAGAGCTGAGTGCATCTCAGCAGGGAAGGAAGTCTCTTTATACACACAGTCTATAAAGTTTTCTGTTACAACAGGTAATCCAATAATTGATGTGATATAACAATGTTCTGGTAATATACTTCTAGGTTTTGTTAGTTTAAATTGATTAAATGGTATTTTAGTTTTTAAAACAAAAATTTATCAAACTTTGTTTTTTATTCCTTCTATTTATTTTTTTTAATGGATGCACAGAAAGAGGAGCCTGGTTGCCTAAAGGCTGCAGAACTTTGTTAATCTCTATTAGATACACAGGGATCTTGGAGGACTGTTAGACATCCAGAGAGTGAGCTAGACTCCTGCATTCACAAACAGCCTCAAACTGTCCTCTCTGGACACACCATGTGTCCTGGTTTGAGACAAAATTTGGGAGGAAAGAGCTAGTGCACAGGGGATTAGATGAAGATCAGCAAAACAGTGCCCAAGAAACCCAGGAAAATGGCTCATAGAGCAAATCCACTTTTCAACTGAGAGGTAAAACTGTGCTTGGTGGTGTTGAGGTCAGCTATTGACTTGAACTGTAGCTTTAAAAGCCCAGATCAGGCTTCACTACTGCCCAGGCATATGGTTTTGTGGTACAGATGATGCCAAAAGAGGTGTCAGTCATCCCTCCTCTTTAGCAACCAGTTATGAGCAGTTGGTTTCACTTCCTCCTTCCTGCTGTCCTCAGGGCCCTGAGCTGGACAAGCCTTTCAGCCTGCTCCACTGGCAGGACACTGCTCTGTCACATTTCTCATCTCTTCTGTTCCAACAGCAGGAATGTCATCCTTTGTTTAACACAAGATGTCTCTGAAGTTTTGTTAGTGGGTATGGGCTGGCTCTAGGTGGGCAGCTGCTGGCTGCACGGATGGTCTCTGTGAGGTAAGAGGGCTGTCCTATACTGGACACAGTCACTTCCAGACAGCTCCAACAGACCCACCATGGGAATGGCTGAGCCCCATCAGTAACACCAGTGGCACCTCTGGGGAAACATATTTAAGGAAGGGCAAAATCACTGTGTACCAGTAAGAGAGAGAGGAGTGAGGAGAAAAAAGTGGCAAATACCACTGGGACCAGCAAGGTCAAAAAAGGAGGGGATGGAGATGCTGCAAGTGCTGGAGCAAGGATTTCCCTGTGGCCCATGTAAAGGACCACAGTGGGTGCAAATATCTTCAGTGTGGCCCATGAGGGACCCCACAA
>WBND01000062.1:1173945-1185107 GCA_013398595.1 Tychaedon coryphoeus
TGGGTGTTTGCGCTGTTGGTTTTGGTTTTTTTTTTTTTTTTCTTTTTCTTTATGAGGAAGTCGAACTAGCTTCTTAGCCCTTAAAACGACAGATGAAGACAAACCCTTCCCCATGCTGTTTCCAGAACTCCTGGAGGACTCAAGCGGGAAAGCATTTAAATGGTGGATAAAATGTATTTCTTCCTAGCCTCATTTAAAGTTTCGCCTCCTAAATATATAATGACATTGTAGCTCTACTAGGCCTCTCTTCCTCTCCTCCCCTCTCCAGCTGCCTTCGGGTGGGGAAAGCACTTGATGTGGTTTCAACGAACAAAATCCTCAAACCTTTAGGCCATGTTTTACAAGTATGGAAAAGAAAATGTGTGAACTTATTTGAATGTTTAGCTTGTTTGTTTTTTAAACTTGTCCAGGTGCTCTAGGGTGTCCCTTAAGTCTTCCAAGTAGATTAAGGTGGAGATGAGCTAGAGAATGTGTGCATGGCCTGAAGGAATCGGTTCCTAGAGGATAAAGATGAGCAATCTGTGTTGGGCTTGTTGCTGTGACTGGATATTTAGGGAGCAGACAGAGAAGGGAAAGGTAACAGCCTGACACTTATATGGAGACTGTTCTCACAGCAGGAAGGGCTGTAGTGAAGCCATATTCTAGAGTGACAGAACAAAACTTAGTCTGTCTAAAAGTAAATTATTAGATCAGCCTTTGGAATAATATTTTTTTAATTTTAGAGCAAATTCACCAGTTAAAGCTCAACAGGTGTGAGATTTATTTTTTCTTACCCCCATCTACTTATATACAGCTAACTTTGAAAACTAAAAGAAGGAGAGTCATTATATAGAACGACTTGATTCAGAGAATAGCCAGCTTTGTTGCTAAGGAGATGATTGTTGTTAACTTGCTGGAAGTAGGCTCAAGCTAACATATGAAACTGTTACAGCACCAACAATCTATCTCTGTGGAGTAAAAAAAAGCCACAGTCATGTATTGCATGTAAAACTTCCTCCCTTCCTATAAAAGACTCTTTGAAACCAGAAGAATCAGTGAATTTGGGCTGTGCTAGTGGATTGTGTAAACCATCAAATTAGTGGCTTCATTTTGTACTGTACAGCCTAAGAATGGCTATTTAATGTCTAAGATAATTTTTCTTGCTCTTTGCAGCCTTATTTTTCATTGGGCTTTCTCATTCTGATGCTTCACATATATTTATTTATTTCACAAGTTTGTGTTTGTACATAAAGTTAGATTGAATTGAAACTCTGAAAACCTCAACTCTGTCAACAGGTGTGCTAAGTTATCTTTTGATGGTTTTTTTGGGTTGGGGGTGTGTTTCTAATTTTAGTCTCTCCTACTCCGTGATGCAGTTGTGGTTGTGTAGTGCAGTTTTACAAGCAGGTTTGGCAATTGTCTGTAGTTTTTACAAACTGTGCTCTGTATGTTCTTACAGGTGACTATGTCTTGCTGCTCAGACACTCCAGCTGTCTTCCTGTAAACTAATGCCATGCTGACATTGCAGAAAAATGTAGGCACAGTTGTGTGCATATTTGTGTGATTAGAGATGTGTGGAGGGGTGACTGAACCTGAGGAGTTCCTCCAACAAAACTTTCTTCTGCTTCTGAAGGACATCATTGCTAGTTGAGCCTATTTTAATCATGTTGTAATGGCAAAAGATTATTAGTATTGATACTGCCTGCTAGTGTAGCTCTAGATAAAGATTAACGTGGTGATATGTGACCATGTAACTCTTGTGTAATAGTCCTAAAAATGGACCATGTGATAGAAAATTCTAAACAGGAAATATTATAAAATGCTGATAGTTGAATTGAAATTAAGGAAAGTATATGAATTTGAGGAGCCTTTTCAAATTTCTGTGTGACTTTATTAAGTGATGACAGAAGTTTTAAGGTATGCAAAATTTAATCAAATTTAGATTGCATTGTAAATCTGCTGGAGTCTCTGTAATGCTTACTGAGCCTTGGGTTCAGAGAACTGTGTGAAGCTTACTTATGGCACAATAGAAGAACCAAAGGGTGAGATTATCTTGAAAACAGAAAGGAGAAGGATGAGTATTCAGTTTCTTGCTGCTCTGGAATTCTCAGTTTAGGAGTGTAAGTAGAGCACAGTTTATTTCAGAGTCTAATATTACTGCATTGCATCCTGAGGGCTTATTATGTCTTTTGATGTCTTTGGGCTGTCATGAGAGTCTCTGACCAAGTGTGGGAGAGGAGCTTGGTGGTGCCCAGTCCTTCTCAGCCTTCTTCAGCTAGCTTTCCACATGGATTCTTTTCGTTTCCCACTGAATGGCTAACAGCAGTAACTGAATGTGGGTATGTACAGACAGGAACTGGGGCTTTTGTGTCTTATGATGGCAGATGCACTCATGACCTCCACAGGAGAAGAAACAAAATAGCTGCATCATCTCTTTTGCTGTTGTCTCATGTTCAAGTAGGATTAGATTGATTATGATCACAGTGGCATTTAGAGCTTAGAGGGACTTTCCTTCCCAGATTCTTATTTTTTTCTTTTACTTTTAGGAGGAACAATAAAGTTTTGTTTTATGTCAACTGACTTGCAACTTAACTAGTTTAGTTGATAGGAAACATGCAGCGATCATTGTTATTGTGCTTTGTAGCTGTATTTAGAAGTTAAAAAACCTCAAGAGGTTTAACTTTTTGCCTAAATCATAGATAGTCTTTTGTTAGTTACTTTACATTTGAGGATTCTTCATGAATGGTCTGAGCTGACTCGGGTATCTTGAATTGTCTAGATCTTGTTTAGGTAGCCATTTTGTATTTTATTTTGGAATATTAATAAAATAACTTTTTTCTTTGAACAGTGAATTATTTTGTCTTCAAATCCAATGTATCTGCCTTATGCTTCCTGGTGCACCAGACGAACTACTGCTGTATTTCTCAAAAAGTGGTTAGATCTGCTGAGAAACAATCAGAAGGCTGATGTTAAGCCATATTTCCAGTTAGGTCAAATATAGGTCTGTGGCAGGTTCCTTTCTTCTTTCACTTTTTCTGTATGCAGTATTTGGCAGTGGTTTGCTGAATGTGAATAACCATTTTATGCTGTTAAGGACATTGTGGAAAAGCATGAAAATTCCCAAGAATAGAATGAAATGAGCATTCAGACTATTGTATTGGCCACTTTTAAAGTCAGGGTATGCAAAATGAAAAACTGTTTGCTAGTGACTGGAACCTGCACTACTCTTTCCACCTTTTCTTGTGCAAGAATCTTGAAATCTACCAGTGGCTGAGTAACTTCAACAAGCAATCTCCAGAGGATGTTGCAACTCATTACTTGAGGGCACCAAACCCATACAAGTATGAATATGCAGAAGTGTCTAGGTCTGGGAGTGCACTTTTCTTTCTTATTTCCCTTATGTTAATTCCCCTGCTGACAAAAATAGTGCTTAAAGCTTCTTAAGTTGGTATGCTTACCCTATAGCTGCAGCTTTTAATGTCACTGGGTCAGCAGCCAACTTTTGTATGTCATCAGCTTATATATATATATATATATATATAAAAGTTCATTTCTGAAATGCCATCTTTAGTAATTTAGAGAGATAAGAGATGATTTTTTGAGAATTATATTTAAAAGACAAGATCTTAGCGTAAGTGATTTAGAAACACTTTACAAACTGTTTGCTTAGCAGCCTAGACATGGGTAACTAGAGAACTGTAACCTGTTAAGAACAGCAGTAACTCCTCATATTTGTAGGGGCATGTCACTGTTAACTGAAACTCCTTCTCTGATGGATCCTATGAAAAAGCCTTGCTAAGACATGAACTCATACCAGAAGAACTTCAAGATATTGAGATCCTTTATGATTCTAGGTACAGTTATCACTAATGACTGTGAAGGTCTAGTACTTCCAAGTCTTCTTCCAAATGGGAGCTGCTCAGTTTTGGTGCCAGTAAACCAGATAATGGTGGCTGAAGAGAGATACATCATGTGCAGCTTTCACATAACCTCTGACCTTCTTGCAGGACAAGCAGGAAGGAAAGCTGCTTAATGCACCTTGCAGTTGTAACAGGATGTCCTAGAGCTGTAAACAGCCATGACAAACTCATTTGCCTTAACTTCTCTCCTTTTGTTTGCTCTTTTAAAATCCTTGCTCCTTACAATTTGTCCTCTAGCCCTTTGTAACAGACTCCTCACCATTGTAATTGCTCATAACCAAAGATTAGGCTTCTGTGCCTATTTTGAGAAGAAAAAAAAAATTAGCCCTGTAGAAGGGCTAACTTTTTCATCATCACGTCTGGTTATTTTAGGTCATTCTATGGAGTAATTCCTGAACGTGCACATAGCCACTTCAGTTAGAAGGTTTCCTGAGCTATGCTAATATCTGTTAATATATGACTCTTATCTACTCTGAGAATACTTTAAACTCAGCTATATTGGAAGTGACTGCTATCAATACTGTCACCTTTTGAACTTGTATTAACCTGGGGGAAAAAAAAAAAAAAAAGTTAAGAAAAACTGTTAAGAGCGAGGGAGTAAAGCGTGTGTCTGGGTGGATTTGGACAAAGTTTTTTAAACTTTGTCCAAATACAAAGGACAAGTAGGTGAGTTATCAAATAGTTGAGTTTTCCTGACCTGCCACGTGCTTAAGATTTTATAGCCAATGGAGCACCAAATGAATGGGCAGAGAAATGTACATAGCCCTGGATATGGTTGTACAACACTGCAGATGTTACTTCTGTTTCTTTTGGCTTTCCTAGCCTGCTTTTTTTGCTATGTTGCAAAGACAGAGCTTAAGAACCAGTTGGTATTCACTCTCAAGGGAGGCAAGGTGGTTGCAGTGATTTAATATTAACCTGTTGATGATACCTGAAAATTTCAGAGATGGTGAATATGAACTAAGAAGGCTGATGGCATCCTGACTTGTATCAAAAGTAGTGTGGCCAGCAGGACTAGGGCCATAACCAGTACTTGGAACTGTTGAGGTTGTACCTCAAATCCTGTGTTTGACTCTGGATTCCTCACTTCAAGAAAGACACTGAAATGCTGGAGCATGTCCAGAGAAGGCAACAGAGCTGGTGGAGGGTCTGGAGTACAAGTCTGATGAGAAGCAGCTGAGGGAGCTGTCCTGTTGAGTTGGAAGGAAAGGAGGCTCAGGGAAGACCTTGTTGCTCTCTAAAACCACCTGAAAGAAGGCTGAAGGAGGTCAGGGCTTGTCTTTTCTCCCAAGTGCCTAGTGATAGGACAAGATGAAAAGGCCTCAAGTTGCTCCAGGGAAACATTAGGAAAAATTTCTTAATGAGCTGGAAAGAGTTGGAACAGGCATCCCAGGGAAGTGGTTGAGTCACCATCTCTGAGGTATTTAAAAGATGTGTAGATGTGGCAGCTGGGGACATGGTTTAGTGGTGGACTTGGCAGTGTCAGGTTAATGGTTGCCTTTGATAGACTCAGAGGTCTTTTCCAATTTAAACTGTTCTGTAATCCTATGAGCATATAAGGAGCTGTTGGATGCATCCTCAAAATCATAGTTCCACCTTCAGGCCTGTTTCTCTGGTGTGTTTTTTTTACCCAGGAGAAGTGAAATATTTGTATCTGCTGCAGTCTTATATTCCCCTCTCTTAGGGACAATAATTCAGTGGAGGGAGAGAATATAAAATCTATTTCATGCAGTCTCTCCAGTCTATGCTGCAGTGTTAATCAATAAATACTCTGGTCTTTAAAAGGTTATCTGCAAAGCAAAATTAAAGAAAATGTGCACATTCCCTGGCATGGCCAACAAACTGAGAAGTAAAAGCTGTGTTAGGGTAGGGCTGTTAGTTCTGGAAAATAGTCAAATAAAGAGGAGCTCCTGAATCTGATAATAAGCTGAACTTTTATCTTTTACTTGATTACTGTTCTTACTCAAAAACTCTCACTTGAATCTGTCTTTAAGCTGTGAGTTTGCTGACCAGTGTTTTTCGCGTAGGCCTAAATAAAATTGCAAAGTAAAATTTCACATGTCCTTGCAAAGACCACTGGGTAGGATGAGCTAGTGCTGCTTCAGAGGCTTTGTAGAGCAAAGCAATTCACAAACATGTGCTTAGGTTCCAAGTTTAAAAAAAGCTGTAAGATCTGGAAACACTAAACTTCTCATTCCTAAGAGAAGTAACTGTTCCTCTATGCGTGTCTTTTGAAAGCAGTAAGTCTGTCTCCCACGGTTATTTAAAAAACCCTAAGACCTAACATGCAGAAATACACAAACATGCATTAATGTTCTAGAAGATGCCTGGGAAGAATATGTCCAAAAGCAATTTTAATATTTATGTTCTCAAGTAAGAGAGAATATGAGGGTAAATAACTTCGTATATGGATCAAATATGTAACATTACTTGAGACTGAGAACCTTGGAGAGTTTGAATCCAAAGCATGCTGTGTGACTGGGTTCCCATGAGGTGTCCCTTATCTTTTGAGTCTCTCAATTTTATTTGTTACACTTCCAGCTAACTTTTCTGTATGTGTACTATTAAATATGATTGAGGAGAGAATTCTAGGAAGCCATCTTCATTGCCTCAACTTGCATTTTATTTGGAAGATTCATCAGCTGTAAATCTTTCTTGTCTGAAGGTCACATATATTGTGTAGAATGGAATACATTTTGTCAGCTGGTAGAGATTTTTAGCTTCCTTTGGCTGTTCCAGTCAAAAGCTACCTAGTGTGGTTTCATGAATGTCTGGTGCTAGCCTGTTCTGGTTTATGCCTTTTGCTGGTCTCTAAATATTGTGTCAGTGTTTGACATGCTAGGAAGAAGCATTTTTAGAAGTTAGACTGCACTGAAACTGTGGTAATGCATGGCAACTGCATTTTAGGAGCCTCAAGGCTGATAATCAAGCAGCAGGTTGGTGAAATAGTCTTGTGTTAGTCATTCACTTGTACGCTTCTAAGTGCTATTTTAATGAGCTTTCACAAGAGGGCAGAGTAGAATTTGCTCCAGGAGTTGTAGTTGGCTTGAGACTTAACTTATATCTAGAAATAAGCCAGCTCAGATTCCTTTGGTTTTAGGACAGCATGGACCATATTGTTTATGCTTTCCACCTGTATTACATCCATTCTAGGTGCTGTGTGGCTCATGAGTTGCTGCTCCCTAAAGGAGAGTCTCAGGGAAAGCCACAGCCTCCTCAAGTATTCCGCCCCAGTGAGAGAGATGCTGGAGTGTGGAGTAGATCTGCAAACATGTCCCTTGTACCACCACTGCCAGTTTTTGTTTCTTGGACATAGCTAAAACAGTCTTGTATGTTTTGTTAGCACAAAAATCTTGTCAGCTGTTAGCACAAGATAATCTGTGGCACAGAGTAATCAGCTGTCTGTAGTTTGCAAACATAGTAGAGAAGATACTGCTTGACAGCAACAGGGTTTCCTTGCAAGGCCTTCAGGTGTGGTAAAATATGACCAAGAAAGCTACTCAAAAAGGAAATACTGTGTATCTCTGGCTTTGTGAATCTTTAAGTGTGTTGGACAATTTATTTATTGCAGTTGCTGCTCTACCCAGAACCCTTATCCTTGTTGAAACAGTTCAGAGTCCACAGTTAAAACTAGCTCCCCTTGCCCCTTGATTAAAGGACAAACTGAGTTGGTTTTTTTTAAAATTCCTGTGGAGCATCTCAGAAATGTAGTCTCACTTCTTAGTTACGTCTGAATACTGTGTATTTCAGTCCTTTAGGTAAAATAGTTACTTCTGATCTTTCATCACTCATTGAAGACCCTTGTGACAGTTTATTCTGTATAATTCAGTGGTACTTCAAACAGTGCAAGTCAATGGGCATTTAGCATTATAATATTCTCTGCATTTGAAGACTTTAACCTTTTTTTAAATTTTATTTCTCCTTCAGATTGACCCCAAAGATTACACTTTCTCCGGACTGAAAAATGAAACTGTGGGTCGGCTGCCTGGAAAAGTAGCAGGGCAACAATTTGTCATCCAGGACTGCGAGGACTGCAAAATCTACATATTTGACCATTCTGCTACAGTCACGATTGACGACTGTGTCAATTGCCAAATCTTTTTAGGACCAATAAAAGGCAGTGTGTTTTTCCGTGACTGCAAAGATTGTAAATGTGTGGTTGCCTGCCAACAGTTCCGCACGCGGGACTGCAGAAAGCTGGAGGTGTTCTTGTGCTGTGCCACCCAGCCCATTATTGAGTCCTCCACAGGTATGAAATTTGGATGTTTCCAGTACTATTATCCCGAGCTTGCTTTACAATTTAAAGATGCTGGTCTGAGTATCTTCAATAACACATGGAGCAACATCCACGACTTTACCCCTGCGTCTGGAGAAAAGAACTGGGGCCTTTTGCCTGAAACTGCTGTAGTCCAAGATTATGTTCCTCTGCCCAGCTCTGAGGAGCTGAAAGCTGTCAGGGTTTCTACTGATGCTACGAAGAGCATAATACCAATAACTCGAGGGCAGAGACAGAAAAACAGCGATGAATCGTGTTTGGCCGTGTTTTTTGCTGGTGACTACACAACTGCAAATGCCAGGAAGTTAATTGATGAGGTAAGCAACTTTGTTTTCATTCAGGTTTTTCAATTCCTAATTAAACTTTCCTCTGGACAGCCTTTGATTCTTCCTGAAGGGGGAATATGAAGGCTCTGTTTGTCTACTGACCATACTGATCAACTGCATTGTTTAAAACCTTGAAGTAAGATAGGAGACTGAATCTCATTTGATCAGTCAGTTGCTTTGCAGTTGACATCCTGTGAGTGGCACATCTATGCTCTAACAGTTCTGGTGTACTTTTGCACCATGGCACATCAAAGCAATGCTCTGAAGAAAATGTGTAGTTGATTTGATGAACTTGGGTCAAATATAGAGTGATTGGCAATGCTTGTGAAAGGGACATAACAGATTAACTTGTTAGTTTATTGTCCTGAAAGTCTCAGCTAACAAAAGTCTGTTGTGAAAGTTTCTCCAGTACTAACAGAGAATCTAAAAAAAAAAAAAAAAGATGTTAAAATGTATCCCCTGTGTCATCCGGTGTTGGGTGTTGGAACTTTTTTTCTGAAAGAGGCAGTGAATATTTGTCATGGATGGTCAGGTGTCTTCAATGACTTAAACAGCTTTTTTTTATTGGTCTTTTTTTTTTTTTTTTTTCCCTCCTGTGAGACAGTAGCTTCCAAGCTTGGCTGAGTTTGTACTTTCCTGGGGCTAAAACCTGGGACTGGCTGGCTGCTTTCACCATCCTTAAGTGCCAAGGATGTCACAGAGCAGAGCCAGTAACCATGGGCTACAGCATCTGAGAGCGGTATCTGCAAAAGACGCTGATCTGTAATCAACTAAACATGTGGTGGAGCTCTTTCCCTTAGGTTTTTATCTGCAAGGAAAGAAAGCTGTAGGGTGTCCCCTTGCCTCCCCACTGCCCAGTTGGACTTTTATGGGACTGAACTACTGAGTTACTTGGGTGAAAGAAGATAATGGTACTTATGGGTGGTTTCTTTTCTGATGAAGGAATAGGTACAGGAGGAGGGTAATAGATGTGTTCTCCTCTGTTAGTAGTTATTTAGAAGTTGGAGTTAAGAAGATGGCAAAGGACTTGTTAGTGAGTTTCTGTGGAAATCTAACTGCTCTGTAGATTAATGGATGTTTTGAAAGTAAAAATGTATTTGCTCCTTTGCCACATGCTTTTACTTTCATATTAGAATTGGAGTAAAAATGTGGGGGTGGGATGTGTATATGTGTTTTCAAATGCTGTTAACTGTTGTTCCAAAACTGAAAACTTCAGCAGTGGATAAATGAGAGTTTGAGCTAATGCTTCACTGAACTATTTAGACTATTGCAGACTAAAGAGAACTGACTGCTTATTTCCAGACGCTGAATGCCTTTAACTCTCATTAGTTTCTGCATGTGAGGGATTGTGAGGAAAAGCCCTGGGCCCTAATATATAAAACAAAAACATTCACATTTATTCCTCTAGGTGCAGTAGGGCAGAGGAGAAAATCTGGATGAATGGAATGAAAATAAACAGAAGTGTAGAAAAAGCAAATAGTTTCTGAAAAGGGCAGAAAGGGTCCCTTTGCTCTGAGACTTAATTCATATGCGAAAAATGAGTCTATGACAGTGTAATCTGGGTACGCAAGTTGAACTCTGCCTTGGAAGCATTTTTAACATGAATTCTTTCTCTGTTAACAGATGACTAGTAAAGGCTTTCAGCTGGTACAGACTAAAGAAGTCTTAATGAAGGCAGAGGATGCACACAGAGTTTTCCAGCAGAGTGCATTAGAATTCATTCCACTGCTGGAAAAAGGTGAGTTTGTGTTTTCTTTCTCCTCTTGATATAGAAATCTGCCACTAGAGAGCTCTGGAGAAGAAAGAGGAATGAAGAAAAAATTTATGTTTCAAGGGCATAGTGTAAAACCTGTTGAAATGAGTTTTGGAAGTCTCAGTGAGGTCCTAAACCAGCCAAAACTCCTGAAGGCATCAGAAATTAGTTATTTCACATGTATTTTGTGTTTCTGCTCCCCCTCTAGTGGCCCAACTGCATAACTCAGGAGCAGTGGCACATGCAGATCTGCCTGGAGTGGTCAAAAAAAGCTCACGCTTTTAGACTGTTTCTAACTTGTCACCAGTGCTGCTCAACCACTGCGCTGTTCAGTGTTTCTGTATAAATTATTTAAGCAAATCAGTATAGATGTACATAAAGCAGACAAGTGTTAAAAATTCTTGTTTATAACTTGTGTAGTCAGAGTATTTCAAAAGCCTTTCTATTGATATGACCACTTGTTATCTCTTACATACTAAAGCTCACCACGTGTTCCCAAACTTGGTAGCAGCATGCAGGTTTTTTCATGGTGACATGAGAGGTCTGTGATGCTCTTTGCAAGAATAGGACAAAAGTCATTGCACTCAAAAGATGATAGTCTAGCTTATGGGTTATATTGCAGTCATGTGGGAAGAAATACCATGTTCAGAATGAAACCAGAGAAAGCAGATCTGCAAATAGTGGGTGAGAACAAGTCTAAAAATCAGGCAATTCGCTATCTTGGGACTGAGGCAAAAATGCTTGAATGACTCAGTCCCACTCCAGATGTCTCTGAAATGGCTCACTATTTGAGCAGCCTAGTCTGACTCACTTCCATGATGCCTTGCACTCCTTAGCATTTTTGTGCTATTGCTGCCTTTCAAGAAATAAAACTGGAATCTTGCCCAAATCTCTTAAAAAAAAAAAAA
>WBND01000062.1:1185132-1196064 GCA_013398595.1 Tychaedon coryphoeus
TGTAACGTGTTTAAGTCTTTAATTCTTTATCTGCTGTTATGGGGCTGCTCAAGCAAAAAAAATAGTGCTTCTTGCAAGCTTCACAATTCCCTGTGGGTTGAGAAATCTACGGTTTCAATGCCAAGCTTAAAAGCACTATTGATTTTAGATGAAACTATTTTCTAGGTCCAGTGGTTGCTTTGGAATTCAACGGAGATGGTGCTGTAGAACAATGTCAAAGCACTATAAATGAAGTTTTTAGTGGGACCAAGGTAAGCTGGTGTATTGCTTTATTCACAGCAAATAGAACATCTGAGCTATTTCATGCTCAATTTACAGTGTTGACATACTACACAATCTTTTTAGGTTCATGGATAGTAAAACTGGAATATGCTTTTGTTGTTGTCTTGGGTTTTTTGTACTCAAACATGAGTTACTTGTTGGTAACAAGAAAATTGTCCTAGGAAAGAGAGTTCTGAATCCCCATATCCACTGAAGAATACAGTATTTCCACTTAAAACTGTTATTTCACATAATAGCAAAATCAAGTTCTATAATTATAGTACAAAAAAGTGTCACTTCAAGTCTTGGATTTAGTCACTTAACTTTGGTGTCCTGTTTAATAGACAGAGATAATATGATGGGATTCCATCTCTTTTCCATGTTTACTTTTGCTGTGTAGGATACCACAGAATGCCTTCCTTCAAAGACAACATTCTTTTTTCTTCTGTCAGCTTCTTTCATTTTAGCTTCCTTACACTACACCTCCTCTTTCCTTGCTGTTCCCTTTCTCTAAATGGCATTGGTTTTGAGAAAGTTTATGAACATTCAGAGCACTCCTGATAACAGGAGAGTGACAAACCCTGTGCTTTCAGGCAGCTGTTCAAAGAAGACTAAAATGTCTTTGAGACATAGCATCCATGCACCTCCTTGCTGTCTTTCAGTTCCTTTAAAAAGGCTTACTTGGAACAAGGTTGCCCAATTGCTGGAATACAGTCATCTTGTAATAAGTAATTTTGTTTAATTTTTTGATTGAGGCTAATGCTTGCATGCTAAGATGGGTGAACAGCCACAGAGTTCTCTTACACTCAACTGTTTGAGTATTTCCTAAGACAGTTGTTGTTCATCTGCTGAAAGCTTTCAAAGGTGACTGTCCTGGAGCTTGGGCTTTAACATATATTGATAAATTTTGAAGAATGCAAAAGTAATTGAAGTAACTTTTTTAAAAATAGTCAGCTGCTGGAGAAGCCATGAAGTTTTTTTTGAGGGTAATACAGCACAAGGAAGTCTTTCTTACAAACTGTCCCTTTCTGTTAAAGGAAAGGATTTTGTGTATTTACTTTTCCCCCACTCTCCTGGAGAGTGTTGACTTTACCAATCAAAATACATCTAAATAGACACTAACTGAAGCTGTGACCCCAGAATAATGAAGCCCCAAACTCCTGATCCTGAAGGCAAGGGTTAATGCAGACAGCATGTGTGCTAGGAAAGGGTGACAATAACAAATGGTGGATGCATTAGGGCTGAGAGAATACTAGGATTTGTTCTGTAACACAGTGGGAACCAACCGAGTTGTGTCTCTCATGAAATGCAAAACTAAAAATAAGCATTACTGATCCCAAATGAGCATGACTGCTTTTACTGATGCAGAACTATTTTCTCATTTAACAAAACAGGTTTTTGTATCGGAAAGCAAAGCTTCAGCATCTCAAGATGTAGACAATTTCTACAATTTTGCTGACATGCAGATGGGAATGTGAAGTTTAGCATGAAGGTGCTCACATACGGTTTGTCTCAGCACTTGGATGTCACTTGGCTTGAGTATTGCAGCAGTTTTGTCATTTAGTTTTGTATTTCTCATATATCCCTTTTACAAAGCCACTGGTGTTTTTTAATACCACATTATCTGAACTGGAGTAAACTGCATAGATAGCCATGTGCATTGTGTTTGAAACTTAAGTTTAATTTCAAAAACAATTGAGCTTTTCTACTAACTTTTTTACAGTGATTTCTAAACATCTATTGACACTTGAACGTTTCTTGACAACATCTAATGGTTATACATATTTTAAAAGTGTAATGCTGATCCAAGTTGTATGCAGCAGTAATTGTTATCTTTCACTCAGACATATTGTTTAGAAAGTGTATTTATGTGAAACTTGCCCTTCAAAATTTTCCCACATGCAAATTTGTCTTCACTGGGAGTCCAGGAAGGAAGCTGTAGTCGTTGACTTTTTCTGAAAGCTTAGTCTGAAATGAATTTTACTTGTAGCATGCTTTCAAAAGCAGTCTGTGACTTTGGATTACTCTGCTTCAGCACACTCTTTGAATAAAGTTGTTTGCAGCAGCATTTATGGTAAGAGTTGTCACAGCAGCATTCTGGTAAGTGAGCACTTGCCAGGCTTTTCTGCTTTGAGGTGAATCTTGAGCATGAGTGCTCTGCTGAAGCTACTCTAAGGTCTGCTCAGGTTCTTTGGCAATACAGCTGCCCCTGGCATTGCCAGATCACACATGGGAAGGTTTCTTTGCATTTGGAGTAAAAAACCTCTGGCATATTGTTATTTGCTAGAAGGGACATAGCCAGTAGTCAGAGAAAGACTTTAACGGCATTAAAAACCCCTTCTTCCTTGTGAGACCCCAGGAGAAGGCTTTTGCATGCAGAAGTAATAAAGGAAGTGCTGTAAAGTGCTACACACTGCCATAGGATTTATTTTGTATTAATTCTCATGACAGACTGAAGAAGTGCTACCAGCACTTTGTGAGATGCATTTGAATAGTGTTCAGTGATAATACTTATTGTGAAATAATGCAGATTACAATGAAAATCTATATAGATATTAAATACATGATTGATTTATTTTTGCATATTATGTCCTTACTGATTTTTCTACATGAACTTAAAGCTTAAGTCCAGGTTTACAAGCCCTCTCTCTGTAATACTTGAACCAATTGTGCATGCAGACACACAAAACCAAATTTCATAATTAAAACATAGCTTGCCAGTTTGCATAGCCTTTGCAATTCATTGAATGGATTGGGCATGTGTTGAGGTGCTAAAGCAATTTCCTCATTATGGTCATCCATCAAAAGGGAAGATCTTGCAAATCATAACTGAAAATGAGTCTTGACTCATCAGTTGCACAGCTCTGGAGCTCCAAAGTGGGTGGCTAAAAACACATCTCTAATTTTTTTTTGAGTTAGCACATGAAAGAATATCTTCTTCTGAAATTCATAATTCTGTAATGCCCAAGAGAGGCTCTAAACTGTCTAAATTTTGTTGCTACTGGGCAAATGCTTGCCGTTAGTTTAAACTAGAGAATATGTTCTTAGGACCTCTTGTTGTAGGTATGCATAGATGAAATAAGGAAGAATATCTCCTGAATAAACAAAACCATTGGTGTACTGGAGGTAAGAAAATTGCTATTTCTTTGAAATGTTTTTATTTGACAAAGTGAAAGAAAATCAAGCCACCACCAGAATCCAACTGGTAGCAGAAATTACCATTTACTTAGCCAGCCAGGAATTTTTTTTTTTTTAGGTGTGAGGTGAGACTGCAAAAAAGAACTAAAATTTTTATCTTGCTTTCCAAAGAACTAGCACAACTCATCAGTCAACATTTACAGGAGTTAATCTAGACATGTACAGTAAATGTATTATTTTGGTATGGACAGTACATTGAAATTGTATAATGTACTTTAGAGCTGTCATTTTGTGATTTGTATCAGCAGTACATATACCAGACTACCTTGGTCTCTAAACTTTTACATATAATATTTCCAAAGTTACATGCTGACACTTGATTATGTGTATGTTTATAGCTTATTTTTTGTATCATCAACCTGCTCTGGAAACAAAGTGCTAAATGGACTTTTGCGACTCCTTTTGCTGGAGGACAGGATGATTAATGGAAAATTAATCTAGGCTTGAAACAGTGGAATAACTTTTCTACATGCTGCGAAAGAGCAGTGTTGCTTTTTGTTTTTAACATGGATGGTCTGTTTACCGACATCAAGAATTTTTAATTTAAAAAATCCCTAAATAATGAAGGAGCTTCTCAATACAATTATTTATCTATCTTTTGATTTCCATTTCTTGCTAACAGAAGCTTAAGAAGCTAACTTGTAGCTTAAGAGTCAGGAATTCTTTGCATTACAGAATGGTACGTGTTTCATGTATTCTTTGTACATTTCTTGTGTGGCTTTTAATGTAATTTGTATTACACCGTGAATGTGATTCATAATAAACATTTGAAATATTTGAACTCTGGACTCAGACTTTTTAAAATTATAGTATATTGAAAAATATAATTGCATTTCATTAGGTATAAAACCTGATTTCCATGTTTAAACAGGGATATATCTTGAAATAGATACTCATAGATAATTGAAAATAAACATTAACTCTCTAGGCATCCATCCTCTGAAAAAGGTGATTTTTTTTGACAATAGAGATTTTTCCTCAGTCAGAGATTGTGGTGGTTATAGTAATTTAGAAAGTAGGTCCATTTAATATCTGAAAACCAGTAAAATCTCCTGAAAATAGGTAAACATTTAATAAATTTCCAAACGTGGCTTTAAACTGGTCAGAAATGTGACACTTCCAGGCAGAGATGGTCTAGGGTACTCTCACTAAGCATAAATGTTTGGAAAAAACATAAAGTACCGTATCAATACAATTGTCTTTTGAATATATTGAGTAAAATTGTGAAGCTTTAAAGTATCAAAGCTTTTGGTTTACCTTTAGCTATTATTGTACAATTTTACAGTTTAAAAACCATCTTGTTACCTTAGTTGCCTAATAATATTTTTTTATATTGTGTCTGAGTCATAGCAAAGCTGCCCTTAAGTATTTTCACCATTTTTACCAATCACATCTTCAAATATGAACATGGAGAAGTATCTGTGCCCCAACTGCTAGAAGATCACCCACTTTCTTGTCATATCTAATATACATGCATTTTTTGCATGACTTTAATCCACATACCAGGCTGCACTTACCTAATTTGGATAGATTTTTTCAATTCCATAAAGCAGCCTTAACCTTTTATTACAAAATATATGCTTAAGTCATTCTGACTAATAAGGGGGAGAAAAAAGTTATACTGACTTAAGCATGAGTAAAACTCTGTAGCTGAATATTTTCTTATTTAAATGCTGGCTTTTAAGTTTTATTAATACAAAATTCAGCATTCTGCACAAATTTAAATCAGCATTGTTAATACTATCTTGCAAAAGATGTTGATTTCACAGGCTGTTTTCCTAAAAATTTAATGCAGGCTATAGTGAAATAAATCTTTTAATACCTAGGAGCAGCCCAGTTGCCTGCTTGATTAGTTCCTAAACTCTAGGTCGTTTGCTATCAAGTTCCTTGTTGACTCATTGGGACCCTTGTGCCATTTCTTTTTTGAATTAATGAATAAGCCTCCTGAACCCACAAGGGTGACAGGTCTTTGGAGGTCTGCAGAAACATCTCTCCCAAGGCATGTTTTAAATCTGATAAAAAACATGTAAATTCTAGTCCAACAGTTTAAAAAGCTATGAATAAGATTGCAAGGATTGTCTCTAGCATCCATGGATTTGAGTGGGATGGTGCAATTGGTGTAACACTTCCTGAAGGTGTGTGTTGAAGCTCTGCATTTTGCTGCAGTAAATGTTGGAAGGGCTTTGGGAGTCTACCCCATTCCCTGGGCATTGATTGCAGGGCTTGCAGTATGAGCTATAGGAATTTGCTGAGGACAACAATTTCTGAAAAGTAATCATTTGCTGTATTGCCATCCTGGATGTTTTTCTTAAAGCTGTCTATTCTGAGCTCTGTCTCTCAACACAACCATCTACATATGGCAAACTTTGCAAACATCAAACCTGGTAGAAACAGGATGTGCAGGAGGATTAGCTGAATGCCTGGGAGTCATGGAGCATTAACAGTCCAGACACTAATATCTTGGTGTCCAGTTTGATAGAAGAATGCTTTTTACTGCTTTAACCTTTTCAGAATACCCAGTTGCTGTAAGACTGTTGCTGGTAATGTTTGTGGTCAGAGTCTTCCTGAGGCACATATAGTCATCACTGCTTATGAGTAAGAGAGAAGAAAAGGAGGGGGAAGTGAGAGAAGCTTTTAAAAAAACTCTGAAGTTTTCTGAGTACATAAAGAAAAATGTGCAACTGCTCATTCTTTTTTTTTTTTAAATGAAATTAGTGGTAGTCCCCAGCTATGTACAGTTTTGTGGCCAGAGTATCTGAGTATTTTCCCAGAATGTATATTAAGCAATGTGACCAGCTTCTGTCAAGTACAAGTCATCTCCTTTCCAATTGCTCAAGGCTTTAAAATTGTCAGTGCTGCAAGGGTCTAGATGATCTTTCAAATACATGTGGATTTTGCTTGTATCCTTTTGCTTAAACACCTGTAGAAAGTTTGTCCTTCAAACAACAGGTAAAGTTGAAAGATAGGAATTAGTGATGTTCAAAGGCTGCTGAACAATGTTTAAATGAGTGTTTGATGTTCCCAAACTGCAAAGGCTGTTATAGGTTCTACCCAAATGATGAAGCTAAATTTAAGACAAAGCACCTGTGCAGTACAGGGAGCTCAAAGGACTGTGCCTAGATGACAGTGATATGTATCTTTCTGCTTTTCCACCTTCATTTCAGCACAAGTATTGTGGTGGTCAAGTCACAGTTTACATAGAGTAGTGTGAGAATCTACACTTTTATTTTTAGGAACCTTTTGTCATAGGGAAGAAAACTTGGAAAGCTTGAGTTTGTTTCTTTATTTTGGTTTGTCTTTTTTTTCTTTTCCTTTTTAAACCATTAAATTCATGTGTTTCAAAAATAAAAAAATTAAAAATTTTGGGGGATATGGGAAGGTGGGGTGACCACAGAGCTGTGATTTCTGAGCATTGAAGGGAGCAGCAGCCCTGCTCTCCCCTACTTACACGGGTGCTGTCTCCTGTGGTGAGATTTCCCCCAAACTGATGTACATCACCAGAGAGGCAGCTAACTTTCCAGGTCTTTTAGGCCATTTTGTTTCCTCACTAATACAAGCATAAGATGTATTCTTTGATTCTTTTTTTGTTAGTACTTATTTCCATGCATTTAAGGTATGGAACTATAATACTAATCGGTTTTGAAAGCTACTGGCAGCCCTCTCCATTCTGTGCCACTGTCTTAGAAGGAGAAAGATAAATCAAAGATCTCCCTAAGCACAGAACTTTGAACTTGTCAGTTCCTGGGAAGTGAAGCTGGCACATTTTGCTCTTAAGAGAGGAAAAGGTTCATGATTGTAAAAGTGCTATTTTTTTTTTTTTGTCTGAATGTGCTGATCTTTTTATGAAGGGAAATCTTATTTCTAAAGTCCCTCCACAAAAAAAACCCCCAACACTTTATAGGGTCCTGTAGATAAAATGGAAGGGCTGTACTATGACCTGAGGGCATCTTTTGATAGCTGCCCCAACAAGTACTACAGGATTAGATTCAGTGTTTAAAGACTATCTTTTGAAGCTTTGAGTGGTCTTTGCTTCTGTTTCTACTAGTGAGTATCAGAAACATTTTTAGTCAGGGGTTTAAAGATGGCTAGCCATCCTTATCTGAGATTCTGCTTTGCATTTTTTTCCACAGAAGAATGAAAGTTTCTCTGCTGTCATAATTAATGCTCTCGTTTGCAGGTGCATGTTTGTGCTTTATGGTAACAGTTCAATAATTTTGCTCACTGTGAAAGGAAAATAAAGGAGTTGAGCTTTCCTGTCTCTTGCCAGTAACTGCCAATGCTTGCTCTGGTTTCAAGGACATTGTATCAAGGTTTCATCAATGGTATCTGCTCTGCTGACGAAGGGAGTCTTATGCAGCACCTATGCATTTTAAAGGAAAGCAGTATACCAGCCTTTGGTATCTGTGTATTTCTTTAATCAGAGTTAACTAGAATTACTGGCCATGGAGGCTTCTATGTGCAGGCTGGGAATGCCATAAAGACTTTGAGGTAAGGGGTTTGAATTAACTTACCAGGCCTTTCCAATGCTTATTTGCCCTGACTAGTCCTCTGTGACGTCCTTGTTGTCTTTTTCTTCTCTGGCATCTGATCAGGGATAGCAGATGCAGTATTAAAAAAAACCCAACTTTTTATTGTTGTTGTTGAAATTCACTGGAGTGCTTCTAGGTATTTCAGTTAAAGGTGCTTTTTTTTTGTGGCTCAGATACATGTTAAACTCTGTGTGACCATCTTCTCAAACATTAAACAGTACTTCCAGCTTAACTTTCTTAATATCCTAATGTTCCACAGGCAGCTTTTGTACAGCTGAGTTAGGACTTAGTTCGAGTATGGCGTATGTGCATACATTATTTTACCCTGATAATACCTCTTCTAGTTTCCAGATCATTCTGCCCTTGGGAAGACTTCCTGTTTGTGCTACATTTTATCAACATGTTAACATCTGGCTGTGTAAATTCCTTATATTCTCTAGGTGCCTAAGAGCATCTGTAGTTCATCCTTTTGAGAGCAAATGTAAAAACTGTGCTGCATATGTCTTCAAAAAGAACAAAAGTGTACAATCTATTCATTCATCTTGCTTGGTGTTCCTATAGAAACACACAGTGAATGTAAAGCATTGATTAAATTTGTAGCCCCACAGACTTTCTGATAATGGTTTTCCTATGCCATTTATCTTTTGGCTGTGAGCCCACCATGTACATAGAATTTGAAGCTTGGATGTAATTTTCTCCTGCCACGTGACAGCCATTGTAGGGAGGTGTGTGTGATTCCAGACATGGGAAATGAAGATAGCTGCTAAACACCTTTCCTGGGTTGGGTGCATCTGCTCCTGAT
Organism: Tychaedon coryphoeus; assembly: GCA_013398595.1. NCBI lineage: Eukaryota > Metazoa > Chordata > Aves > Passeriformes > Muscicapidae > Tychaedon > Tychaedon coryphoeus. Next base: position 1,193,923 of record WBND01000062.1, read on the forward strand.
GAGGTCATTCATATATAACGTAATCTGGCAGGAAACTTCTTGTGGGCTATTTCCTTCACTGATTGGAATATACATTCTTTATTGTCCTTCAGAATGATGGATGCTTTAAACACTATATGTGTGATTGTGTGGATATGTATATATACTCTACTAAGCAGGTTTCACGGACACACAAAAAATAGAAATTGTTCTGAAATCCTAATGAAGATATTAGTACTTGAAAATGGTTTTTGTTTAGTTTAACTCAATCATACTTTATTTCTGACTAGAAAACAGGCCTTTAGCTCATAAACTTGGTTTTATCACTCTAAATTCCCTTCTTTTGGGTCTTCAAATCTTTTGTCTTAAATTCAATATTGCCTGCCCTGCTGCCTAGTCCACTATATCTATATCTAGTTTGATAGAGAGCATTTCCACAAGTGGCAGTGGTAGGAGCAACATTCTTGGTGTTTTACTCGATATTGTGGTTTTCTCAAGCTGCTCAGTGTGCTTTTCTGGCAGGTAAATGAACTGAAGGCAAATGAGGTAATTGCTGGTGTGTGAACGAAGTCATGTGTATCGGCACTGCTGTTTAGTTGTGGTCTAACTACATTTGTAGAAAGCTATGCCTCATATTACGCTCAGGAATATGAACCAGTTATTCCAAAGGAAAAAGACTATTTTTTTTTTTTCATTTTGCAGCAGGTAGTAGATGCATGGAAGTCCTTGCCAGCAGTGATTTACAGTCAGAAGCCTACAAGAATTCAGTGAGAGCTGACTTGGACAAGTAGTTGGAGAAGCGATTTGTTGAGGGTTACTAAACAGACGCTCCACATACTGCTTGGGAAATGTGATTAAGTACTTGAAAGCTTGGAGAGTACTCAGGGGACGTATCTTACTGTGGATGCCCACATGGGCCAAGAGGAAGTCAGTGCGAGGTACCCGTGACTTGGTAGAGCAGGTGGGAGGCTAGGCTGAGCTAGATGGAACATTTGGCTGAAACAGTGCCTCCTTTCTTATGAACTGTTTCTCTTCATCTCTCTGCTGCTGTCAGGAAACACTAGAAATTCAGCTCAGGCATGCCAAACTATCCTTTCCATGCTTGCTGCTTATCTGTCCCTTTCTCTCCTTTGTACTCCGTGTTATAATCTTGCTGTTTCTTCTCTGTGCCTGGCCTCAGGAGAAGGCCTGTACCCCAGATTTGAGTCCCCAGATTCCATTTCTTCCTCTGCTGAGCTTCCACAGCCCTTCCATGCTTCAGTTACTGTGGGCATGGGGAAATGGGGCTGCAGCAGCCAAAGAATGATCTCCAGCTAAGACTCTTTGCAGCAGTCCTTCTGGTAAGGAAGGCAAAAGAGGTTTCCAGAGGGTTTGACGCAAGCAATACTTGGTAATAGCAATATGGGAAATGAGTGTGGGTGTGGGGCGTAACAACGGAGGAGGTTTGCTAAATTTTTGTCGCTGTTTCTTTTATTCTTATGCTTCCTACTGTGCTTTCTATCTAATGTTACAATGTCATGGGCTGAATGATTAACACTGATAGCAGGCTAAAAGTTGCCCTAAGGTAAACTTTATGCTCATTGTTTTACAAATTGTGCCACTTAGGCAATATGTTCTCAGTTTAATGCGGACTGGGCTGAGATGGGTGCACTGTGCCCTCAGAAACTGCTGGAAGGTAAGAAGGATGCGCTGAGGTGCCTGGCTAACTCTGTCCCTGCCACCAGCTTCCCAGTCCAAAGTTGAGTCTCGGTAGTCAGTGGCTTCAGGGATGCAGACCAGGCATTGCCCCTTGGCTCATCATCTGAACAGGCAAAGGGAAGAATAACACACGGGAGTGGTGGAAGCCAGCTCCTGTCTCTGATTTCAGATACGGTTCTCTCCCCTCAGCCCCTGACACCCACTGGAAGAGCTGACACTGTGACCTTCCTTTCCAGCCCCTTCAGGGAATCACAGAATGAATTAGGTTGGAAAGATCCCTAGGAGCATCGAGTCCAACCCATGACCAAACGTCGCCCTGTCAACCAGACCACGGCACTGAGTGCCACGTCCAGTCCTTAAACACCTCCAGGGATGGTGACTGCACCACCTCCCTGGGCAGCCCATTCCAATGTCTAATCGCCCTTTCTCTGGAAAAATTCCTCCTCATGTCCGACCTAAACCTCC
>WBND01000062.1:1196893-1233618 GCA_013398595.1 Tychaedon coryphoeus
GGGGCAGCGGCGGAGAGCGCGCGGAGCCGCGCCGGGGGCGGCGGGCGGGCAGCCCGTCCGGTGTGGGCGCTGCGGCCCCGGCCGCGTCCGGAGGGAAAAGTTGCGGCGGCTCCGGAGCCGGGCGGGAGCTGCGCCCGCGGCGGGCGGCAGAGGCCGGGCGACCCCCGGCCAGGCGCCCTTTTGTTCGCCGCAGCCCGGAGAGGCGGCGACCCGGCGGTGCCCGAGCCGGCGGGGCCCTGCGGAGCGCGGCTGGGCGTGGCTGGCGGGCGGGCAGACAGACAGACAGCCGGGCGCTTGTCCGCCGCCGAGCACCGCTCCGCCGGTATGTCGAGGAACTTGCTAGAACTGAGTTTGACAATGAAGCGCTAGCGCAGCCCTCCCGCCTGCCCGGCCGCGCCGCCGAGGTAAGTTTTTTCCTGAGCGGCGGGGGCGGATGGCGCCCCAGTGCCCCCTGTGCCTGTAGGCAGAGGAGCGGCAAGGTCCCGACTTCACTTCTCCAGATCAAACCTTCCTCCCTGGCGTGGTGTTTGCTTTAATGCTATTCGTCTTTCTGCAAAGGCATGGCTTCGTTCTCCGAGTGTACCGCGACCGGTGTGCTTAGCGGCTGGGGATGTAGAAAAAGTAACACTTGCAAATAACAATAATGGGATGATTAATGGGAGAATTTGGTACAGGGAACCCTAAAATACATCTTAACAGGCAAATAACCGCCACTTTTTTCTGTCTTTTAACTAGAGTTATTTTATAAAAAGCATTTGTAGTTACTTGAGGAGTTCAGCTATTGTTTGCAAATTGTAATAAGTACCTGTGTATTTTTATTAAAATATCATTAAATTTGTGCTGTGCTTCAAAGCCCTATGGTTTTTTTTCATGTTCAGGAGGAAAGGGATGCTGAAGACAACATCCAAGTGTGATTAGAAAACCTTCAATTGGTACACACTAGATACTTGAAAGCTGTTATGCCTCTCTGTTAATGCAAAAGAGCCTTTGCACTGAAACTGAAAGATTAAGAGAATATGTTAAGGAAAATATATTTTTTCCTGGTGCTTGCAAGATGCTTAATCAGCAGCTGACTTTTTACATCAGGTTGGTGCTTGTTGTGGGCTGTTCTGTAGAGCATCTCGAGCACACCTGCTTGTCTCTGCACAGTGAGACTGAATCTTAGTGATGGTTAGAGAGCTGGCTTGAAAATTTGAGAGCCTTAGGCTGGAAAGGTCGACCTGGATGAAGGCACGTTTGCATAACTTTCAAGCTTGCCACAGAGTTCCTTAAGGAGACATTAGAAAAGTCTTTACCTGCACTTACCAATAGGAGAAAATGCAATTTGAAGTCTCTTTAGTTAAGAATGTACCTTTTCAAAGTAAAAGCAAATTAGTACTTCTAGGATCTAAAGTTTGTGTTGTTTGGTTTTTCTTTTTTAACTGAACTTCTGACCTCTTTCCAGACTAGACAAGACATGCCTTGTTTTTATTGCAGAGAAGAGGAGAAGAAAGCTTTATTTGCAAAACTTGGACTTTAGATGCAGTAAAAGTAATCAAAGAACTGTTTCTGTTACCTGTTCCTCCTTTGATGTTTCCTCTTTCTAGGTTCCTTTTACAGAAGCAGCCTCCCTCCCCCAGTGGGAAAAATTCCTCTGAGTTGGGTTTGACTGTAGGTCTTTTTCTGTTATATTTGTGTTACGTACGTGTAGCAGATACCCGCAAAGGTTTGCTAGGGAGCTGATCTAGGAACATATGCAGTGGCATTTATTGGCAAGGATGTATGTTCATTTGGGATCTCATTAAAACCATGAAAATCCACTGTGGATATAAGAGCCTGGGATAGATAGATGGATAGTGTAGTGTTAGAATAAACCCAGCTGTTTTCTTCTCTGCGATTCTGTGGACTTCCCCTCAGTGGCTGACAATCAGGAAGTTTGTGTTTGGGATTTGTTGGGATACCTGGGATTATTGTGGGCTTTTTGTTTTGATTTTTAAAATATACATACTTTTTTATAGACCTGGATGATTTGCTTATGGAAAAGAACTTATATGATGCCTTCTTATCTACAGTTGAGTATTATTTTTACCTGTACAGTTTTATATGTATATACACACAGGCAGAGACACGTGTACATGGTCACTGTAGTAGCTACCACATGCTGAGTGCTGTAGAGCATTTTCCCCAAAAGCTTGCTGCAGCTGGCCTGGGGGATGTCTTGACTGGTGACCTCAGCTCCTGGCTAGTGTGTTGGCAGGTATCCAACACCATGGTGGAAATGGCTGGGTTTGTTAGATCTGATGGGGAGAAGTGAAGCTAAACCATGTACAAGCTGACTTGAGTTTGAGACACTCCTACAGTATTCTCTGTGGTCTATTTAGGTAGCTTATTTCAGTCTTTGAAATTAATTTCTGACTGTCGTGCCCCAGTGGGTGAGAAGCGGGGCATGGTGCCTGCATATTTTTGGTTAGCTTAGCAAGACATGGGCTGCATCTGGAGAAGGAATGTGCACCCATTTCTGTAGTGCATCTTTTATCATCCATGGATGGAAATGTAATGTAAACATCTGTTTCTGTGGTTTATCTTTCTCATTAAGTCCCTCGAAGTCTCCTTCAGAAATTGGTATGTGTTTTGGGAGGCTATTACTTGAATGGGTTTGATGGTGCAGTGTTGTGCCCGCTCTTCAGAAAATATCAGGCAATTTAGTAGCAAAGAATGTTGTATTCAACTGAAATTTGAAAGTTAAATATTAACTTTTTAGTTAAAAAGTTAAATATAGGTATCATTCTCTCAATGCATTTTATAACTAAAAAATTACTGTTTTGTCTAGATCAGTGGTAGTGTTATGTTTTGGTTGGTGACTTCTTTCATTTATGGACATAAATGGACTGAGGCAGAGCTTGCTATTTGCACATGCTGCTTAATCTCTCCACTCCCACAATTTTGTGGGAGCTATAGCTAAGGGAACTTGGGGGCTTTTGAATTCCATGGAGAGGGGAACCTCTGAAATTGGGCGGTGTTTCTCTTTTCTGAAGATTTGAAGTGCATGTGACGCTCGGCTTCATGTAATTGGAGACATAAATGCAATTTTTACATACTTTACTTAAAATGGAAACTAACAAGTTAATAATAGCTCTTATCGAGGGTATTTATGTAATGGAAGCCAACAGATGCTATTTGCATCTTGAAGAGCTGATGTGCAAAATGTTATGTCAAGGCCCTGGCAGGTTTTGTGCTGGCGGAGGCTGGGTCAGGTGGGAGTGGGAGATGCTGGAGATTTGGAGGGCTTGATGGCACCTCTGAAAAGTGAGATAACTGTACAAAGTTTTGCATTTTAGCACATAGCTTACTTTAATCTAATGCTGCTAATAAAAAGAACAGAGTTTTGATTTAGAATTGATTTATGTTTATTCATGTTAAACGATCAATTACACCTGTCACTTCAAAAGTACTTTTCTTTGTGCTATTTTGTAGCTACAACTACACGTCTGATGTTCAGAACCTTAAAAATTGTGTCTATAGGTACTATTTTAGTGATATTTAACTTGTTTTGACTACAAGAAGGTATCTGGAAAAGAAATTTCAGAAATACAGTGTGACAAACTGGGTGTTGCCCTCTGTGGAGAGATGCCGGTGTAATTACCAAGCACCTCCCTGTTTCCCTGGGCTGTTCACTCTTTCTTATTCATTTGCTTCCAGATTACCCTTCTCTGGGTGCTTGACATCTGAACTTTTCCAACTTTTAATATCATATTTCAGTGTGTTGGAGACCAAGAATTTGGGGATTAGAGCAGTCCGGGATGCGTGATTTTGGACCTAAGGAAAGCTGCTGCATTTGTAGAGCTATAATGAGGCTTTACTTGGATTTAAAGGAATGGAAGAGACCCCGAGCTGTGAGCATGACTGCAGAGGCTCCACTGGCACTTGCTTAGTCGCCCTCTTCAGAGAAGCAGGAGAAGGTGGGAGGATAAGCTCGTGACTGCTGATGCTATTTATTATAACTTACTCCTGGGTTAAATACTGGGATGCTTGCCTTAGCTTGTTAAACTTTGTTTGAAAACTTTGGAGTGCTATTCTTCATCAAAGTACACCTGTTACAGCACTAAGAGCTGTGTTTCTTGACTATTGAATTCAATGGTGGACACAACATATCGTGTTGTTAATGTCTTTTTGTGTTTTAATTAGAGCTGTAGGAGATGTTAAAAACAGGTTTATACACATGCCTGACTGGTTGCTAAACTGAATATGCTTGTCACACAGTCTTGAGGGAATTATGTATTATTTTGCTAATCTACTGCTCTGGGCTTCCCCCAGCCCCCTTTCTTTCCTTTCTCCTTTTTTCCCGCCTTGTTCTGAAAAGTTCTTGCTTGAATATTTTCTGAGGGTTAGTCTTATCTGCTTAAAGCTCCTGACTATTGATAGCCTTTGTTGGTGAAAAGCTCAGGTTCTTGCTCACATCCTAGAGAACAGTTTCATGCCTGTACAAGTGGTTTGGTGCACAGCAGGTCCAGCAGCTTCTGAGGGTTAGTGCAGTGCAGTGGGTGAGTAGAGACTAGGATGCCTGAGATTATCCAAAGGGAGGGGTGATACCCCACACACCAGGTGCTGCAAAGTGAAACAACTGACCAGGAACATTTATTGCAAGTAGTTAATTTTGTGTGACTGTGTCATGAAGAGTTTTCCAAGCTATGTTTTATATTTTCAGGTAGTTCTTGTTTGGAATATGCTGTTGGGTTGATGACAGAGTAGCGAGAGGAGAACTGCAAAGGAGAAGTTCTGCCTGGGTGCTGTCTTTTAATTGTGTTATATAGTTTATCACGCAATACTGAATCACTGAAATTCTTTAAATCTGTAGATAAATGATGGATTTACTGCAAGTGTTAGACAAGAGTTACACTAACATGGCTGTTCACAAGCCCTTGAAAACCATAACTAAACTATGAGCTTTCATTCATACCGCGTAAAAATGTAATTCTTGGTTTAACAAACCAGACAGTTTTTAAGTTCCTATAGACTGTGGTGGTATTGAGCAAATTACTTTTAGTGTGCAAATATTTGAATAATCGTCTACATATCAAATATAGCAGAATAAAATGGTAGCATTTTCTATCTGCTGACATGTCAGAAAACCTGACATCCTGAGCCACTGGATGCACAAGCTTATAGGAGAAATGTGTACCCTGTGAAGGGAGGAAACAAATGTCCCTAGTAGGACATTTCCTTGTGTTGTTCAATTCTCTTCATTTGTTCTGCTTTTAACTGCTTGTATTTATTTAATATTCTCTCAATGTTAATTTGCAGGCTTTGATATCAAAGTGGCTGTAGAGGACTCATCATAGGAAATAGCGTCCTGTCCGGGTTTTGGCTTTAATGAAAAAACAAGCCAACCAAAGACCTTGTGGAGCTAAAATACTCAGTATGTGAGTGCATTAGAGACCCACAGGAAAATGTTAGGCTCAGCAATTATCTGGCCAGGAGGAGCCTCAGCAGAGAGGTAGGGCTAATACCTCTCCCATTTTTATTAATACTTAGATAGAAAGAGCAGTAATAAAGTGGTGCTTCTCTTCCTGCTTTCATGCTAATAGACTCTTTTCCCAGCAGGAAAATAGTGACTGAAATAGTGATAACGAGTGATTACTCTGCAGTGCAATGTAAACTTGTTGGATGTTGTTTGATAGGAGGGAGGAAAGAAATGCTCATTTCAAGTTATATTCAAAGATAACAGCTTTTTATGTTTGCTTTTTGTTTAGCTTTTTTTTTTTTCAAGATCTGCTGACTGGAGCTCTGAAAAAGGAGGGGGTGCTGGTTCAGTGTTGCTGCTACGCTTTGACATCGTTAACCTTGTTTGGGAGAGTTCTAGCAACTCTTTGGCTTGGGTCTCATTCAAGAACGGTTGTGTTCTTTTACAAAAATCAAATTGCCTGTTATTTAAGTAACTGAAAGGGTGATACTTAAACCTGATAATGAAGTTGCAGTCTTCCTTATGTTAACAATGTAATCATTTCCATTGTAGCATGAAATGAGCAATCTTAAGAAGTAAGTGAGGCATTTTGCTTGACAAATTTGAACTTGCAGCTCTGCAACAGAGCGTGCTAAGAGTGAGGGAGGAACCAAAAAGTTGATCTTAATATAGGGTACGTGTTTATGAACAACAATATTGTAATGGGTGTTGGCATACCTAGAAAGTAAAATTCACCACTTCTTCTGGTACTCATTCTTTTTTGGAAGATATTTTTTCAAAATATTATGCCTGTATAACAGATACTAGTTTTCTTTGGTTAGTGCTTGTTCACTTTTTTGGGCCAAAAAATAAAAAGATGAACAAACCCGTGGGATGAAATAATTCCATATTTTTATATAAATAGAAATGATGCAAAATTATTTTGTATGCCCTTTGCAACTGGTATCAATAAATTCAGGTGGTTTCATTTTGATTCTTGTAGTTTTGTACTTTTTAATGTATCATACTGTAATTCCCAGTGATATTTTATGAAAATTGTGAAACTTGTTCTTTATTCAGGTATTTATTCAGATTTTTTCAGATTATTTATTCAGATGCCTAAGTTTGCTGAAGTTAGTAGTAAACATATTTTTGATTCAAATACTTATGTATATAGCTAGTGTACGAAGAGTTTATTTAAAATGGCAACTGAATGAGATTTTGCCAGTGACTGGCAGGTTACATTCGTATGTGTTTTGATGGAGATCTAACTTGCCTTATTTGGTTTTATACACCTATACAGAGACAGAATATCTGTGGTATTGTACTGTAGAAAATGGAACTCTGCCCTGAGGTCCATGAAAGAGGAGGTTAAACTTTGTGTCAGTACTTAGTATTCTTAGTAGTCTTTCTTCTGTAGCTTAAAACTGAATACGTATGGATCTGATGCATGATGTTTTCATTTTTCTTCCTCTGTAAATGCCATGAAACTTCAGAAGGTGGGACATAAGTTATTAGAAAGCTTACACTCCTGCCAATCAGATCAGTATCAGTCAGGGCCCTGTGACTCCCATTACGTGGATTAATCTGGCTTAAGTGCTGTTTTAGATCCTTTATTTGGCACCTTCTGTGTACTTGTTCTAGATTTTCAGAAGCCTCTGTATGTAACAGCAAACAGGGATGTGCATTAATTTAGGTTACTAAAATCTAGTAGGTTTTGCAGGTGCCATTTCATTCTCTTCTTAAGATTATTGAACTATTTTTTTTCTGTGTTCACTTCTGTGTGCTTGACTTCCACATTTGAAATAGTCCATTTTTGAGCTATGAATGGGTTGAGAGTTGGAAAAAAAAGTCTGAAGAAACTTAAGGGAAAAAGTAAAGCCTCAATTGCAAATGAGAACTTGAATGTGATTTGTAGTTTTTACTTATCTCTCTCAGCCATCCATGTCTTTGATGCCTTTGTAGTCTCCCTCTGGCTGTCCCTTCTTTTTGACTTAACTTCTCAACCTTTTCCTTATTATTGGAGAAAACAGTGTTTCCAGTGAGTGTCTCACAGTCTTCTTGGGACCCTATAAATCATCTAGGTAAAATTAAATTTGTCTCCTGTACCAGACTACAGACAGTATGGACTTCCATATTATTTGCAATCAACCTGAAAGTATTTTGGCAGACTTGTTGGTTTGTGTTTTTTTGGGGTAAATTTGCTCAGTCTGATAAAGGGGGCCTTTTTCTTCATCAGTGTTTTTTTGTGAGGTTTTCTTTTTTGTGGCTGTTACATTTGAGGGAGTTTACATATGTGTATGTACAAAAGCATCATGCACTGCAAATTCAAGCTGTATTTTTAAAAATTCATTAAAAGAAGTGTTTGTGATATAAAACTTTTTTCCCTGGCGAATGCTGATATTGGTGCGATGACTATTTAGCTAGTATTTAACAAAAAACCCTTCTGTGTTATGCCTGGTAGGTAAATTTTGCTTGGTTAAGGAGGTTAAATCTGTATGTTTGACTTAAACACACATCAGCAATTGTATTTACTTTGGTACAGATAATAAGAGTGTTTCAAAACAAACTTGCTTTTATATAGGGAGGAACTGCTAGAAAAAGTGAGACAGTGGCAAAGCATTGATTTAGTGGAGTAACTTTTAAAACATTTAAATTAATCCTGGTTACTTATATCAAACCATTTTGTAAGCATTTGCTACCCTAGGATAATTTTTTTGTCAAAATGCTTTTTTTTTTCTTTCTCCCTTTAAATAATTTTTGGGAATCTATCCTAAGCTCATTCTATCAAAGAAGTCAGCTTACACTAGAGCAACACCTTCAAACTGTTATGAAACTCTTATAATCATCCAACTGGTCATGTACACCTAATTCTGAAGTAGTATTAGTGTCAGCCTTTGCACAGGGCTGTACAATTTGCACCAGCTTCACTACTGTACCAGATTCCTTTGGCCATATCAAAGTGTCTTTAGATCTATCTTTTAGGGGTTTTAATGTCACATTAGGGTACTGTATGTCACCTCTGCCTGTTTGTGGTCTCTTATAGGTTCGTAGGGATTTGATCAGTCAGAACTGTGGATTTAGCTGCATGATGGCAATTCTCAAAGGAGAAAAAGCTCAACTCCTTTACTTTTGCTTTTGAGCTTTCCAGGTCTGGCAGGATTATAGAGGTTTTTGTGCTTCAGGTAAGCAGAAGTAATGGTAATGTAAAGCTCTTAAGTAAGGAAACCTATTAAGGCAAGTTTTCTCTTTTTTTTTTTTTTTTTTTTTTTTTAAATGCCAGTGTATTGTGAAGGGCAGTGTTACCTGCTGTCCTTGAAACTAGTGGGAGCCCAAGCATAATGGCGTGAATTGGGAGATTACCAAGTCTAGTTTTATCCCTTGTTAAACAGTATTAGAAGTTTTGCCTCCATAAAGGCAACAGCTTTGTATAGCAGAAGTCTTACATTAATAAACTACAAGAAATCAGAAAGGTCTAAATATTTTAGACAATTTTATTAAAGGTTTTTCCTTTTGATAGTAAGTTTCTCTGACAGTGGGTGCTATAAAAAAAGAATAGTTTTCTTGCATTACAACTTGGTCTTGCAGTCCCCCACCCTTTGCCAATATATTTGCATCAGAAGGTTTTAAGAAGAAATTACCTCAGTTTTGTCATTTAGGAATTCTGCTCACAAATTCATCAGATAAATGCTTTGCTAATTTCTGGCTTTGTTTTGGCACTGACTTTAATTCCCACTGACTCCACCAAGACCAAAGTTTCCCTGCTTGTTTTTCAGAGCTTGGCATGTGTTTTGTCTGAGTGAGAATGACTTTGGAAAAAGATTGACACGAGTTTCTTCTTCATAGCATTAAAAAAAACCCCCAACACAACCCTTTCCAACCATTTAAGATCATCTTCAAGGAAGAAGGCATATTTGGTGGCTGCTATGGGATTTGGAGCCTCTGAGAATGAAGTTGATGAAGTCTTGTTTACTGTGTTTTAGTGTCTGCTGCTTCATTAATCGTCATTTGATTGTGCTCCAAGCCTTGTGTTTTTGTGGTCTAAATGCAAAGCTTGGGTGCTTTATTTATTTATGCAGTTTCTTTGCAGGAGAAGGTGGCAGTTTATAAGTGCTGGTGTGATGTCTGACTATGAAAGAATGGAGAGGCTTTCCTTATGAAAAGTCACAAATACCAATGTCCCAAATTTGATAAAGGATGTCAAAAGTACTTTAAATCATTGTGATAATCAAGTGAAGTTAACACTGTTACCTTTTTGTTACATCCTTTTTTTTTCTCTGGGAGCTGTCATTCAGTTAAATACTAACTAGATAATTTTATGTGAGGTGAGCTGTTTGAGGCTTATTTTTCTGTGGCCACTGAGAGCCCCTTGAGGGCCAGGAATATTTGGTATATCTACACTGCTCATTACTCAAATTCTACATAGCTGGAGCAGTTGAAGAAACTCGAAAGAGTGTGCTCTGTAGCCTTTCTGAATCCCTGTGTTGTACACTGGTGAGCATCACAATGTATCCAGAAAAGGAGACACGATTTTTTCTTGGTGTCATCCAGTTGTGAGATAGCTTTCCTCCTGTAATCCAGGCATAAATTATTCTCATTCTTTTTGTTTGTAGTTCGTTTTTTTTTCCCTATTTGCATTGACTAGGATTGTAACAGAGGCTCAGCGGGCTCATTTGTTGTGTCAAAGTGGGTGGTGGTTTGAGCCATGAGCTTCTCCTGACACACCCCAGCAGTGGTGGTTTGTCATCCTGCAAGTAAATGGTTAAAGCAAAATATCACAACATGGATAAGAAATATTTGCACAAAGTGGTCTTGTGGTGAAGTGATGGGAATGACCATAGGTGCCTAAGTGCTGTAGGTAGGCAGCAGCAGAGTTGTGCAGTGGAAAGGGTTTGAGGAAAAGGGAGAAAGCACTGGGGCAGACTCTTGGTGGACAGGAGAGGAGGGCTGGGAAGATGACGTGAAACTAAGGACAGCCTTTGCAGGTGTGGCAACTACTGACGCTTTATGGCGCCGAGTTTGATGCCTGAAGAGTGCATGTGAGGGGAGAGTCCAAGCATGTGTCTGATTCCTGAAGATATCCATTTACAGGACTGCAAATCAGTGGTTGAATCTGTGAGAAGAGAGATTTCTGGCATCATTGCCTATGTGGTGTGTGAGCTGGCTATCCCGAACATGCTGTGCACTTTGAATCCCACTGTAAAGACCCTTCCATTTGCCACATGGGAAGTTAAAATCTTGTGGGGTTTGCTGTTTCTTTTTCCAGAGCTCTAGCTTGAATGCGTTGGAGTGCACAGTTTGATATTACTTTGGTCCAAAGTTTAAATATGTCCCTTCATATTTTATAGTCATTCTGTGGAGGATCCATGCACTGCTTTTAGCATTTGTGACTCTCTTGTGTATGTGGTGGGGTCATGGGACTTGCTGTGGAGAGTATGGAAGTGGCATAGCTGTTCGATCAGAATTACCATACTTTAGAAGTTCTCACACTTAAATAGTTTTATTTTTTATTTTAACATCTCCACTAAAGGTCCCTAACTGTGTACAAATATAGTTGCATTAAATAGTAGAATTTGGCTATGGAAAAAGATGCTTCTAGGTCATCTAGATTATTGTTTCTGAAATGTTTGATTCAACCTCCCTTCAGAAAATAGCATGGAACAGTACTGCCATCACTCAGCTACAGGAAATGCACACGAGCACATCTGTTTGGTACAGGAGGTAGAAGTCAAATGACGTGGGTTGATACTTAAAATCCAACTGGGCGGCATGTGGCTGTGGCTAACAGCAGGACATGTAATGTTCTCCTTCCTCAAGAACTGCATCTATTTTGTTTTGCTCCAGATCCTCATAAATAGCTTGTTTTTGTTGCTCTGTGTCTCATACACCTGTTTTTAAGTTCCTGGTAGTTGGAAGTGCCAAAATACTTTTGTTATTTCTGACTGTACCCCATTCCAGGCTTTGTGGATCAGGAAGCCTCCTGCCAGTTTCCTATGTTTTTATCTCAGTTTAGATCTTGTAGTGCAGCCTTCTGCCTCATGCATTTGTGTTCTCTTTCTGCTACATTCCTCTGTGTTGAGTTGCCATCCTGCTGCAGGGAATACCCACCCTTCAGAGAGAGAGATGCATCCTGCACTAGGCTGAAGTAACGCATCTCCTTAACATTTCATCCTGAAAAGAGGAGCAGGGATCTGAGCTGCTGTGCACTGACTGTCCTTGCATGCAGCTGTACAGCATAGCATCTGTCAGGAAAATATATGTAAATTTGTATCCCTCAGTCTCTGGTGTAGGGAAGAGAGATGGACTGGTGGAATAGCTACTTGGGATTGCTTAGCTCTCACCAGCATGTAGTGATATGCATGTGTTCTATGGAGTAGCTGATGCACAGTACTTGCTGCTCCACAGTCTTCATGGTGAGGTGCAGTCCTCAGTGCAAACAGTCCCAACAAACCACTTTGTGCAGTGCTCTTTATACTCATGTCCCATTTATTGTTGCCTTGCCCTCCGGCTGGGTTGAGGAGGGCTGAGGTCTGCTGAGTGTGTTGTGTTGGCAGTGCAGCAACCAGGACTCTTGTCCAATCTTTGTTTAAACGTCAAGAGCTGCAGCCTCCAATCCTTCCCCTAGGGACATGGGTCAGTAGTTCTGACTCTCAGGATGTTTCCTTAATGCTAAGCCTAAACTTTTTGGTTTTTTTTCTCAAATTTATCCCGTTACATTTTGTCTGTTACAGACCCAGACTTTTGTTTGACTAATTCTGGTTTCCTACCGGTATATGAAGAATGTAAACAACTTTGCATCTTAAAGTAGGTGTTCGTTTATGTTGGTATTAGTAGCTTTTCCCTGTAAGAGCAATCTTTTCAGCATGACTCAGTTTTTTGCATGTATATGTTACTTACGTTGTATAACAATTATTTTCAAGTAATCAACGTTGAGTGTTTTGCAGAATGGTTGGCACTACACACAAGCCAAATAGCTGCTGTGTTGGGTCACCATCTGAGTGCCTGAGGCCCAGGACTTCAGAGCATTTAATAAAATGTCTTGATGTTACTTGTTAGCTGCCTTATGAAACCTATCCTTCTAGACATCCTGCTGCATTGTTTGTCTGAAAGTGGGGTAAGCCTCTGTGGGAAATTGTTTTCCCAGCAAGTTTTAATTGGTTGCTGGGAATTACTAAATCACTGGCTGTTATTAAGAATAGGCTTGTTGGTGCGTAAAGGTGTCATGAAATAGTTTTGTGACAGGGAAAGAAGTGAAGGTGCTAGAGAGTTGCAGGATTTACTAAATGCTTTCAATGTCTGATCTACTTTAAGGTGATATGGACTATCTTTAGATTTTTACAATGAAATTGTGAATTTATACTGAATTACTTTGTTGGCTAAGCCAGTGTGGAAGAGAGATAAAAACCAAGAAGCTGCAGAGTACTCACTATAATCAGGACTGTTTAGAAGCTTGTGAAGAAGAATAGCAAATCAGTTTATTACAAGCAAAAATCCAACACTGATTGCTACAAAGACTTTGTAGGGATTTTACAGGACTTTTCTTAAAGCTTACTGACTTTTTCTTTTCTACCTCTAGTCCCTGTAGGATAAGTATTGCCTGGAAGTAGCTTTTCAGTTAAATATGATGGATACTGTTTTCGTATTTGGATACTTGTTCTGTTATGATTTTTTTCAGAACTATAAGGGAGAAAGTACCATTACCTTCCTGTTTCATACTATATTTATAATCTTAAAAACTATTGGCTTTATTTCTTTTGCTGTCTTGGTAGTATTTTGTAAGAGGTCTGTGTGATGTTTACTGGCAGTCCATCGGGAGCTGTCTGTATGTGCTAGATATCTGAAACAGTTTGTAAAAAAAAAAACCTAGGAAGTTATAAAATTATTTTCTGATACCTTTCTCACCTAAGCAGTGTTATATCCCTAGGATTATTTATGGAGGAGATGTGAAGCATCACAAGACCAGCTTTCTAATTCAGTTCTGAAAGTAATTTGAGATGATGCAAGTTATCAGGCAATCCATATTATCAGAAGCTAGCTAAGGAAGCATGAATTAGCTGAAATGCTCACAGCAATGTTTGTAGCTGCTGAGAAAACTGAGAGGATAATTGCTAATTAGTTTCAAACAAGACAGGTGAATTAATAATTGCAATTAATGATGTGGGTGGAGGACTTTATTCATTCAATACTTGAATCAAGCTGTGTGGAGCTGCATGTCTACTTGAGAAGATGCTTTGAACTCAGAGTTACTTTGACAGATTGGAGAAGGAGTCTGGAAGTTGGATAGGGCCGAGTAGGGCATGGAGAGGCAGCTCTGTGGCATAAAGGTTTGGCTGCATGCCTGCAGGCTGGGAGCAATGTGTCCCAGCAGCAATAACTGCTCACAGCCAGAACTTGAGACAACAGTCATGATAGTGCAAAAGCAAATGCACCTGAGTTTATATGTAGGATTATTATCTGCAACTCATGTGACAGTAAAGGATATTTTTCTGTAAAAAGAGAATATCTTTTTCTGTGTAGGGAAGGATTCAGATGGGAAGCTTTGTCCAGGATATCATGCTGGTTTGATGTGTCAGCCCTGGAAGGGGTGGTAGACATCAGGAATTAGAAGAATCAGAAATGTAGACAACATCCTATAAGCAGACGGTGAAAGAACTGGGTTTTATTTAGTCTGGAGAAAAGACAAGGACCTACTGACAAGAGAGAGTTAAGCTGGTGTTCAAACTGTGTCAAGAAGAAAGAGATGAGATCATCAGGGTCTGGTGCTGGGAGAGACCTGGTAAAAGCATGAGCAGCATGGGGAAAGGTGTGCTTAAAGTGCTGGGATAAGCTTGGTGGCAATATGGGTCACACAGCATGGGAGGAGCTTCTCTGGAGAGGCTGATGAGCATCTGTTATGCAGTCTAAGTTCTTGGTCTTACCTGGCTGTCCTTTTTCAGGACCCTGGCAGATATTTTTTCTGTGACCATCTCTCTTTTTGCAAATGGCAGTGCAGTACGTGGGATGGTTGATGAGAAAAGCACGAAGCTCTATTTTCAACCAGTCCAATTCCTGTTTTGGTGGCTTTGCTGTTGGTAAGCACTGTGGTAAATTACAGAGAGAGCGATAGTATAACAGTAGTGATAACTACAAAAATAGATCTGTGTTCTAAGTGGCTTTCTGTTGTTATAAGTTGTATTTTAAGAAATAAATCTTGCTGATGCTTTTTTCCCTGGTGACGCTTAGTTTCCAGGCAGTATTCATGACAAGCTACTGTGCATTTCTAAGTTTGTTTTCTGTGTCTACACTGTCCTTTAGTTCCTATATTTTTTTTCTGTTTCTTCATGCCACGGTTGCTGTTGCTGGCTCATTACTTTTTCAAATGCACCGGGAGAGTAACAGTTAAGTCTGTTGGCAGTCTGTGTGGAGGGAAGGGTGAGCATCTTCTGTGCATTCTTTACCCTGCTCCTGAACTTGCTGCTCATGGGGAGGTTGGTATTCTTCCATATTTTTAATCTATTGGGGAAGAACCCCTGATGATTAGTTTGAGGCGACTTAATTTAGTGTTTCTCAATCAATATATTAAGACTGCTCTTGGAACAAGGAGGGGGGAAATAGTATTTTATGGGAGAAACTGTATTTTTTATCCCATTTTTGATATTTGTTCATGCTTGTGAAATAGGTAAAGTTGGAGTGAAGATTGACTGTATACTGTAAGGATTAGAGAAAGAAAAAAAATTTAGTTGAACCTTCCAGTATTTCAGAGTTCATCTTGGCATTCGACTGAGCAAATAAATGTGTTTTTAATGAAGAGTTCAAAAATATATTAGTTTTGTGGTTCAGCTGGGAGGCAAAAGCTGTGGTTTTGTTCACACTTAAAAGTTGTAGGCTGTGTTGCATTTTAATGATGCCATTTGAGCTGCCACAACCAGGGCTTAGCTTGTGTTTCTATGGAAAACTTATATTAAATGGGTTCAATCGGGACATTAAAGAATTATCCCATAATGAAATACGTCTTAAGAAAAATTCATTCGGAGTTGTGTTTGGAAAGCTTAGCCAGCCACTTATTAATTTTTTTACCAATTTTCTTCACTTGCCCTCCCTCCCCCAGTGCATTTTGTGGGTGAGGCTCTTGGCATTTCTTAGCTGGAGGGTAGAGGCAGAGTGCCAGGTGGGGTAGTACCAGGCAGAGCAGCAGGGGGCTGTTAAAGCGAGCCCCTCTGGTCACCCCCACTCCCTGTGTGCCAGGTGTTTCTGCTGCCCCTGAGCTGGGTCCCTCTGGATGGAATCAGGAGGCTCTTGCACAGACCCTGTGGATTGCTCCGGGCCATGTGTGTGGTGGTTGGTGGTGTCGGTGGCAGAGCGTGTCTGCTTATCTCAAGTTAAAAACCCAACCCACGTAGTGTGATTCATGTTTCAACAACCTTGGCTCTGGTACTGCTTTGATCTACAGATCTTCTTGTGTTGCTCAGAGTTAATTGCTTAATGTGGGGTATAGCCAGAGAATGTCAGGAAAATGGGAAGAGGAACTTAGGAAGATTTTTAAAAAAACCAAAACAAACCCCAAACCAACCAAGCACCTCTGCTTCACCACCCCCCGCACCCCCCCCCCAAAGAAACAAACCAAAAAACCCCAACAAACAAACAAAACACCAAACACACAAACACAAGAAATGCCCAAAAATGAAACTTTAAATCAAAGAGAATTAGTAGAGCCAAAACTTCAAAATTTTGCATAGTCAGCATACAGGAGCTGTAATATATTATGTGTTCCCCTTCTTCCCCGTCTCCCCCCCAGATTGTAAGGAAATGTTTTCCTTTGATGCCACAGCCTAAGTTGAGCAACAATAGTTGTAATAAGTAATGGGATCTGTGCCACTTCTCAGTGGATGGGTGGTTGTATCTTTTTCTTGTACTCCAGATGGGTGGAGGAGTGCAGACCTTTGAGTATGGTGCTGACACTTTGGCCAGAAACTGCCTTATTTTGGTTAGAAAAACATTGTCATATCCCCCCTTTAAATTCTTTTTCTTCTTGAAGGGTCTGCAGTTATCGCTTCCTTAGTTTTTACGTGCATTTTTGCTCTCTAATACTTTCTTCTACAGCTCATAGCTGTCCTGTTTTTGTTAACTTTTTGCTCTGAGGCATGGGGCAGACTGCCTGCTGGACAGCCCCTGGTCGGGCTGCTGACATCTCTGAGGAGTGCTGCAACTCATCTCTTGGGTGTGACGGCTTTAATGCCTTTGCCATGTGCATTACAATAGGGCACAAAACATACATGTGCATGATCCTGCAGGAGGGGAATGTGGGCAGTTGGTGGAGGGAAAAAATTCCTTCTATTCCCATATTTAATATTGCTCAAGGCTCAGGACTAGATTAAAAAGGGCGAGTAAGCAGAATCCCTGCCAGGGAAGCTTAGCTATTCAGGATTGTCAAGGAGAGGTCTGGAGGAATGTCGTGAGGAATTAAATCAGGAGCCACATGGAGCTTTCCCTCTATGCTTATTTTGTTTGCCCTCCTATGAATTTCTAAGCAAGCATGGTTCATAGAAGACCCTCTTGAATGAAGAAAGCATCAGTGTATAAGGAGAAATCAACACTTTAAGCCAGTTGAATAAGTGTGCATCTATCTGAATGTGTTTTTATTCCCAAAACAGGACCGAGAAAATACTAATTAAAGTTTCATTTTGTTGGTATTGGTAAAGTTGGTTCCCTTTCATGTTAAGAGGATGGCAAAATCAACTTTGAGAATATTTTTATGAATTTGTTTTTAGCTGTAGTACTTATTGCATTTCTATCACAGTATGTGCACATATAGCTGATACATTTCATTTTTCCGCGTATCAAATGAGAATTGTGGAATTTAAGGCTTTATATTCTGAGCATATCATTTGCTTGGGAAAGTTGCAATAAAAATAAAATACAACCTTCACTTACTTGCCAAAAAGTAAATTGTAGCTCAAACATGAAATGCCTGATGTCACTCCTTCAACCTAAAAGCACTCCTTTCATTTTTTTAGGAGCTTGTGATGTGATCAGCTGAAGCGAAAACAACTACCTCATGACCTGGCATGTAAGTGAAGGAGGAACTGATACTTAAAAATAAATAAATAAATGTGTGTGTTGGTGTTTACAATGTGTAAATTGAATCTATATACCTTCAACTTTCAGATATCACCTTTTAAATGAAAGCTTTCTGGATTTTAAATGAATATAAAGTCTTTTAAAGGGGAGGAAGTCATAAAAGAAGCTGTTAACAGTAACAGTTCAGCCTGCAGGACTCCTTAATAATCTCAGTTAAAAAATCTCTTTTATGTATCCCATAATGCTTGAAATGCTGGTAGACGTAGATGGAACAATTTTATCTTACCTCAATATTTACATGTGCTGCTTCTACTCCTTTTTCTTCTGTGCTTCTTTTCCTGATATAAATTCTGATAGTTGTGATGAATGCATACTATACATGGTGACACCCTTCCTAAAATTAAATACTCTGCTTATGCAGAAGATTTAGATTTTTGATATTCTCAAGATACTTCACAGTGTACTTTCTGCAGCTTTGTGACACTTCTATTTTATTCCTTTAAGTAAGCAAAAATATTTCAATCCTCTGCAGAGGCATTTTTAGATTTCTTTTTTTTTTTTTGCCTGCCCATTCTGCTTTTCTTTTATGTGGCTTAGAGGATTAAAGTGCAGTCAATGCTTTGAGGGGCCAATGTCAGCAGTGAGCTGAGTGTTCCTAATTGGTGCCAACACCTGTCCCTCATTATGAAGCCTTGTTCAAGCTGTCCGGTGAACCGAGGTAACCAGTCTGCCTTGCATGTCTCTAATGTGATTATAAAGCCCTCTCCTCATGCAAGTTTTATTACTTACTCAACTTTTGGACTGATGTGGAAAGTGAAGCTAAGCTGAGCCATTTGGCTGGCTACCAAAGATCATAAGGAGTGGCAAAGAGAAGGGATTCACTTATCTCAATTTCAAGAATTTTAGGTCAAAGCTTGGTTCTATTTTGACTGTTTAATTTTTAGAAAAAAAAGGAGGGGAAGAGGAGAACTGTTTTTTGGGGTTTTTTTTCTCATTTTCAGCATCAAATGCTCTGAATTAGAGACCAGATCTACAGACTCCAACTGAGCTGTGAACATCTGAGTGCAGCTGCTATTGTGCATAACCCATTGATTTTCTGCAAATAGAGCTTTGGCCTTGACTACTCTTGCACCATTGCTTTGTCTTCGAGGGGTCAGGGCTTAGCAATTCTTTTCTACACAAAACCAGCATCAGCCTCTCCTCCCACCTGATTCTGTACTGTTAGCAGAGCTACAGTAATGCATTGTGCTTTGCCATTACAGTTGGAAAAGATGACCTCAGACAGATTTCACCAATGAAGTTAATGGCTCAGATGAGATGGATCACTATCATATTTGGGCTTTACAGGCAAACTTTAAGCATGGTTACATTTTTCTGAGTAGTTTAAGTAAGTTTTTAAGCATTTAGCTTGCAGAATTCAAGCGTGCAGCAATACAGTTCTGGCTGGAGGTTTTGGATTATTTCCTTATGAGGGAGGAGAGAGACAGAATAACTTTAGATGTGTATCTTGGAAAGGTTTGAGATAATAAACCTGTAAGAATCACATTAGAGTGCTGTTAGTTATCCAGATTTGGACAACTCTAAGAATAAACAAAAGTGTAGTGGATTCCTAAACTTGAGACATGGAATTGGAAGTCTAGTTATTAAAGGGATTGCATCTCTGCAGAACAGAAGAGAACCCAAAAGAAAATCCCAAATGAATAGGGCCCAAAGGTGGCTGTATTTGTACAACTCTTTATTTAATTTCTTCTTAAAGAAGAAAAACTAAAAATCAACAACTCAAGTATACTAGGAATGATCTAGTCTTTTACTTAGGAATTTTGACCAGAATAGTTCTGTGAACTGTAGTCAACAAACTTTAAGGGCAACAGTATGTCAAGTGTCAGAATCTCTGCTGATTGTGCTCATCACAATCAAAATCTTATCTGATAAACATTTCAGTATTTATCACAGTGCTATAGACACCCATCTGATCTGTAGTCTACAGAGGTCAGGTTAGGAAGTGATGAATTAAAAAACAATTAAATCCATAGCACAGAGAGGAATTAATGGGCTATGTGTATGTGTGGTTTCAGATTATTTACCTTAGTCAATTAGGCCAGTTGCTGTCTCTGATAATGGTCAGCAGTGGACACCTAGAGAAAGAAAGCATGATAAGATTCTATTGACTTGGTTTCTTGTGAAATTTTGATTTTGGAATTTCCAGCAGATTGACTTGACATTGTGTTTAATAGCCTTTGTTCTCCATTTTGCCTAATTTTCTTCAATCTGTTTGCTTTTTTTTTTTTTTGCTTTTCAAGCTCTGCGATATGCCATAGCATGGAGTTTCTCAAAGTCATTTGGTACATAATGAGGTGTTTTTTTTCTTCACTTAATAAAGTTTCTTCTCTAGTTTTTTTGTTTTCCTTGTCTCCTGGGCCATGAGAAGCTGGGAGTAGTCTCTTAATTCTGTTGCTTCTCTTTGCCACTTAAAACGGATCTCCCCTCTTCTGCATCCTCCTTTCACAGATAGTCTCAGTCTGTTTCTCTCTTACCCTAAAGCCATGGCAAACTTTCCTTAGAGCTGTAGTTGGGGGTTTGCATTCTGCGAATACTTCTCCCATGGTCTTGAGGGAGCTAGAAGATACTGCCTTGCACTTAGCATGAATGAGTGATCCACTAATGTTGCTCATCCATAAAGCTTTCCCTGTATTGCTGAGTGGGTGTAGCAAATGAAACCAGACAGGCTGGTGTTGGTGCTTGTTGCTGCTGCTCTTGGGCCTTCCCAGAAAGAGGCCTCTCTTTCATCGATGTGCTGTTCTCCTCCTACACTAGTTTGCTACAGGTGGTTTGGGAATGTCCAAGTATGGTATCTTAAAAGACATTCAATTAATGTGTGTTTTCATTGTCTCTAGACCTAGAAGTGTCTCACAGGTGCTGTGGTGTGACTGTATATGTATTAACTGCAAACCATAGTCGATGCTGGGATAGGCCAGCAGCACTCTGACTCACTGGCAGGGGTGTCTGAGGGAGCAGCTTCACATGCCTGATCTGTGATCTGCTCCCAGATCACAGCTCCTGTGTGAAGAGCTGGTCACTTCTGGTGTTGCAGAGCTGGGGAGGTGGATGGCCAGAGTCTGGGGTGGCTTTATTCTACCCCAGTCCAAGTGCAGGCTTGATTGTGCCTTCTCTCCTTTGCAGAGCCCCTGGTAACTGGTACAGCTGCAGTCTGCCCCATGTCCTGCAGCTGGGTGAGGTAAGAGCCTGCAGAGAAGGCAGCTTCTTTACAGGACTGTGAAAAACTCCCTGGCCAGGTGGAGTTGCATGTACAAAACATAACAGCTGCTGGTTTTGCATTGCATCATGGAGTCTTAAGAGTGATGCTGCTGTGAAGGTGGTTTGTTTTGTTTTGTTCAGTATCATAGTTGTACTTTCAGTTGGAACCTCTTTTCCTATTTTCCAGCTGAGATTTTAATACTGCTCTTGGCAGCACAGGATTCAGTTGCAGCAGCTGCAGCATCTTGTAGCTCTTACCATATGAATAAACGTGGTGAAACACCTTCCTACTTCCATGGCTTGTAGACATTTCCATTCTTGCCAGTATAGAAGTGCAGAGTGGACAAGAGACCTGCTTTGAAGGCAGACTCATTACCTCACACCTTGGCAGCTTTGGAAGGTCAGCTGTGATAGTTCCTTATCCTCAGGGGATGGCGTGTTCTCTGCTTTCAGAGTCCACCCGTTCAAGTCCCCATGTTCTTTGTGAACCACCTTGTGGGTTGGCACCTTTTCTCCTGTGCCAAAAAAGCCACCTGCATCAGCTTGGCTTCAGCACAGCTTGAGAAGGACATGTTTTTTACCAGGAACAGTAAAATAGTGATGGTCTAGTCTTACTTGTTTAAATCTTGTTTATTTCCACAGGACAGAAGAGGAAGGAGGAATTTAGAGGACTGTTAATGGTCAGTCCTGATCATTGTGTCCCCTCATTCAAAAATATGGAAGTCCTTTGGCTTCAATTTGGCCATTTGATGAGAAATTGAACCTTACCTGGTTTTCAGGATGCATCTCTTGACTGTTTTCCCAAACAAGATGTGACATTTTTGAAACCTTGGGCAAATAGAAACATCCTTTCCTCTTTTCAGGGTAGTGTCAGCCCCGGTGGACAAATCTTATTTATTTAGTTATCGCTGCGGCTCATGTTATGACAGAGAAAAAGACTTTTTTGCCTCTACTCCTACATAAAAATGGACAAACATCAGTTGACCACAGTATCTCTTTCATAATGTTTTTTCCCCACCTCACTTTGGTGATATAGAGAAACCTGGAAAGGTATTTATTTTTATAAATCTATTTTAAAAATCTCTTTGACTAAAAGACCCTCTGTGTCCTTTGACGTGCTGTATATTATAGATTGTAGTACATAGAATTAATTTAATTGACCCGACATTAAAATTAATTTTAAATCATTAGTTATTAAGACAGATTTTTTTGTCTCTTCAAAAGGTTTTTTTAAACTAAAAAGTATTTTAAGAAACCTTCTATTAACTGTTTTCTAATGCTATGATGTTTTGACATGGAGAACCAAAATAATAATGCAATTGCATATATACATGTTGTGTGAAATGCTAGAAAATGTAGTAGAAAGTTAGTATTCAACCAGAGATTTGCAATATTCCAGATACTATTTAGAGTTCTGGCTGTGACAGTACATTCCCTTTAATTGTTCCTATCCAATGATCCCCAGTGCACTCTTTATATTTGAGGGAAACTTTAGCATCCAGATTGTTTATTTCACCTTGTAAATGGCAGCCATTTCTTGTCAGATAAGGAAAGAAATCATCAACCTAATGTTTCCTGCAGGAAAATATTTGTGTTCTTGCTTTCTTTGAGTAGGGTATGAAGATGCGTGTTGATGTTCTCTGCCTTTTACAACCCTACAAGTTTTGTTGGTGATGCAAAATTTGGTTAGCTTCTTCAAAGCATTATAAGTAAGGAAAAAATGAGTCAAAACAGATAAAATATTTAATGCAGGCTGCTGTTGTTGATTCTTTTATTTGAGATTTGAAAAGAACAAAGCAAGAACAGTGAAACCTACTTTAATATATTTATTAGCAAGTACAAAACAATTAAATTATTATTTTAAGGAAGTGTTTTGTAGGATATAAGAACTTTTGCCTATGCTATTAATTCATAATCCCAAATAGTGCATACATTTCTAGATTCTTTCTTCTTTGATAATACTGTAGCTGCAATACTAGTTCCTGCACCTGTATTTTGTCGTGAAAGCATGCATTAGTACAGCTGAAGTACAGAAAAAGATACAAGTGGGCAACTGCTGGCAGCATCAGGCAGATGGTGCAAAGTGTGGCTTCACTTGAACTAGTCTAATGCTGATATTGCCTAATTTTTTTATTAAATAGTGACACTTCTATGGGGGTTTTTTGTCCCCATCTCCCCCCACCCCCCTGCAGTTTCATCACTGTGCAACAGCAGAATAATACTTAGTGCATCACAGGGATTTTTCTGATTTTTCTTCTGAGCATGAACAGGAAGGGCAGTGAGTGGCAAGGTCACAGAATATGTGCTTGGGAGACCTGGGTGCAGCTGCCTGCTGATGCTGGAGGCTCCAGCATGATGTATGGCTGCTCTGCACTGCAGCTCTGAAATGTCAGGGCTTTCAGTGCTTGCTTAATATGAGCTTATCATGAGGGTAGATATGGTGAAGACTGAAAAACACTTAGAGCCAAGGTAACGTGAATCATACCAGTTCTTAAAATAGAAAGCCCAGCTAAGCGCTCAGAGGTTTGTCTGCTCAGTCATATTGGTGAAGCGTGTGCTGCTCCTGTTTCTCACCAGTGCTTGGCATGCCCGTGACTGCAGTCTCCTTGCAGACACAGAGCATGTGGCAGTCTTTGGGTATCAAACCCCCTGGGCAGCCAGCCCCTTGTTTGCCCAGCTTAGCAAGGGGTGGATAGGATGCCCTATTCCAGTCCGTTTTTGTCGCAGTGCATCCACATCAGTCTTTCTTCAAAGCAGACATTGTCCTTTGCTTTGTTCAGTGGGCTTTGTGGGGTTTTCTTTTCTTCTTTTGTCCCTTGGTTCTTCAAAGTTTTAGTGTTAAGTCAGGTATGAGTTTTCTTCTGAGGAAGCCCTGTAAAACAGACAGAACGTGATCAATAACTGTGTCTCCCCAGCTGCGGGCTCTTCCAAGCTGGTGAGCGTCCTGAGCATGAGTAACTGGGGTAGGTGCTTTTCCATGGCACTTGGTGCAGGTGCAGTTACAGGGCTGTATGTGAGCTGGCCCTTGCCTCCTCGGTGTTTCCTTCAGGAATCAGTTAGCTGCTGTGTTCTTTCCAACAGCCTGACAAGAGACAGCTTATGTACTGTTGAGCAGAGGAAGTGAGAGCTGTAGTGGCATCTCTCTGTTGACAATGTCCTGCTGGGCACCTCAGCAAATGGTGGTGCTTTTGTGTTCAATATCACTGTGACTTTCCTGTTGGGAACTTGTTCCTCATGCTGGGGACTTCCTTGCTTCCCCAGGGAGGGACCTACAGCAACGAGATGGACCTGGCTGGGATCGGCAGGCACAGTACCCTGCTGAAGGCCATGACTCCTTTTCCTGAGGGATGTACTCTTATTTTAGCCTTTTCCCTGCCTGGGAGTGATGCCAGGAGGAGGGTGAGAGGAGATGGGAGGTGGGTGTGAGGAGTTGTACCAGGCTGCAGCCAGGCAGACACATAGGCATGTAAGTGTGATGGTGCCAGGCAGCACCAGACTGGTTGTGGTTCTAGGGAAGAAAGTGATTTGTTTCTTTTTTTTTATTTTATATTAAAAGCGGACTTGCATTCAAATACAATATGGTGTTTTGAAGGAAATAATTTTGTGTGTCCAAATCTCTGCTGCTGCTTTAGGAAAATGATAGTCCTGTTAATAAACAGCTGGTATAAAACCAGTGTTGTGTTCAAGAGTAGAAAATTGATAATGAGGACTGAAGCAGATAGTAGCAGTAGCTCAGAACCATGTACACAGTGGTGTATTTTCTTGAATTAAAGACAGTCTGATGTATA
Organism: Tychaedon coryphoeus; assembly: GCA_013398595.1. Lineage (NCBI taxonomy): Eukaryota > Metazoa > Chordata > Aves > Passeriformes > Muscicapidae > Tychaedon > Tychaedon coryphoeus. The sequence goes on from WBND01000062.1 coordinate 1,221,413, forward strand.
TTTTTGTTTTAATTGACTCTGCCCAGATCAGTATTGTCTTCAGGATGCTAGTGCTAAAAGTATGTTTAATGAACAGAAATATTTCCATGTCAGCCTGGCCCACCTGGCTGTTCTGTGTACAGGCCAACACATGTAGCTTGCCTCAAAGATGAAAATAAGGCTGCTCAGTCACTGGTGAGTGTCAGGAAAGCACTGGGAAGACAGTGCAGTTTAATTTCTTTGTCGTCTCTTGGAGAGTTTCTACTGAGGTAATGGTGGCACTGCATATGTTGCTGGCTATTTGTTCTTCTCAGGATTTCTGGTTTTTAACAAACTGCTTGGTGTGAGGCAGTTTAGAAGGCCCCTGGTGTAAATGTGCTCCCCTGCGCTCACAGAGGGTCAATGCGTGGATGTGGTACCAGGAATTAAAAACTGTACTTCTGTTTTCAAGGTAGGAAAGGTACTTGGGGTGTGTGCTGTATTTTATCATTTCATCAAAGTGTGTTATAAATATGAAGTAGCATCACTTACCCTCTTTTTACACTGGGAAGGCAAAGCGATGGTCGTTAAGTGCTTTGCACTAGACTGAATGATGGATTATCATGGTAGAAGGGCACATGAAATGATGTCAGGGTTCCCTTTTGGCCCATAATCCATAATGAATGTGTGTGTGTGATTATATTTGGGGTTTCTTCGTCCTAGTTTTATGATCTATCAGATGACTTCAGTCCAGAGTTTAACAATTAAAAAAAAAATTTCAGGGAATAAGGCATGTTGGAATATGATATTTTGGACTTGTTTTTTTCTTCTCATTTTTAACCTGCAGTACCTTTTAGGCAGCTGCCAAATTGCTTTCTATAAAGAGGTAACATACAAGGAAGACAGAGTTTGAGACTGTCTTGTTGCTACTGCATTTCGTATAGACCCATGTTATTACCTAGATTCCTGTAATGTGCACTTCCTTGCTTGTTACAATTATTTATTGCCTAATGACTAAGCACATACTGGTACTGCTGCTTCTAAAAAGTGCATTCTTTTTAGAATGCTGGTGCATTCCTCCTTTGTTGAATTACACACTATTATGTTAATCAAGATTTAGTATGAAATAGTAGCAAGAAAAAATTTATTTGGTGGTGGGCCCAGAATAATCTTCACAAAATAGCTCATTATTTTATAATGAAGTTAAATAAATTAGTTAGGAGAGGCTAGGATAGATGTGGTCACTCTGTTATGGTCTTCTTAAATAGAGTAGTAGGAGTATACTGCAAATTTTTAAGAATTTTCTGGTTAGAGTGAAGTAAAAAAGCAACCACAGAATTGTTAAGGTTGTTACTTTGTTTGCTGAACATCCTCTTCTGTGAATTGTTTAACCTGTCAAACCTTTTCAGTGTAGCAAATATTGCTACATTGGGTTCTAAGTGAGTATTTTTTTCCAGTTAATATAGCCTTTTTGTGAGATTGGATAGGATATTAAAAAATAATAATAAAAAACCCAAACATGAGTGATCTCTCTTCCTCTAGTTATTTGAAAGGTTGTATTAACTCTATTCATATTTCATAATTTCCCTGGCAGTTGACTATGAAATCTGACCTATTTAAATGGTTTTACTGTACTACATTTCCTGGAGACCTTTCAAGATAATTTGCTTCCTAATCTAAATTTAACAGTTACATAAACCACATTTTGGAGACTTGGAAATTGCTACCTACTGCCTCTTTTTTTTTTTTTCTGTAGACAAGCCATATTGTAAAAATGTAAGTACAGAATTCTAATCTGAAATTTGCATGTAGCCTGTCATTTGGTTTTCATTCATAGATACTGTTTTTCTTTTTAATAAAATAAAGTAGGTTACTTTTTGTCCCACTTGAAAATTTCCATAGTGTTGTGGCCAATTCCATTTTTGTCAGGCTATTTTAGGATGTGAAGTAAAATCTCACAGGTCTAAGATATATTTGCTTAACAGTTTCTTGAATTTTCTAGTTCTGTTTTTTCCATCTCTGTAGGTCCTAGCAGGTACTGGGTAGGGTATAGATGTGTTTAACCTTTGTCTGCAGCAGACTGAATGTAGGAAGCACTGCTGTTCCATGGAGATACTGTTTTGTTCAGAAATCTTGGCTGGCTTTAAGGATTCATTTTGTGCACTTGTCACTGATGTCTTGCCTAATATGCTGTACAAATACAGACTCAATTTGATATCTCATCCTTGTGTCTGCTATTACTGACTAACTATCCGGAGGAATGCACTAGGAAAAGAGGCTAAAGGTAGTAGTTTATTTGGTAAATTTAGTTGTTTATTCTGATGCAAATTGAAAATGAAAAAATATTTGTCCTGTTTCTGCAGGTATTTGAAATGGCTTTTGTTTTGGATAAGGCTCTGTAATTTTGTTACCTATCTGCTAGTTACATGTGCTGCTTGGATGATTTTTTTGAGTAATCCATGGTAACTAGCTTTTCAAAAGAGGTAAGTGCCTTAAGTCAGCACAGCATTGATTTTCCTTAGGGGCAAGAGAGAATGGTGGTAGAGGCAAGTGGTTGCTTCTTGTTCACTTTAGCAGTGCAGATACTTGTGAATAAGCAAAAAGGAGCAAACGTAACTTGGAAATCATCAATTACGAAGCATATCTGTTGATTTTTGAAAATATCAGTGTTACTGTCTTAAGATTCTTGCACGTGCTGGCTGAGGTGTTGATTCCTCTTAGCTTAGGATCCATGTTTTAATTTCAGCCAGGTGTATGCAGGGTGGCTTTTTCCTGGCTTTCCTTAAAAGTACAGTGATGTGTTGGATACAATCATCAGTTCTGTCTCCAGGGCAAAATTCCCAATATGTACAGCAGCCTTCTGGAAGCCAGGGAAAGCTGGCAGCACAATGTTGCTGTCTGTGGCTGAGGTTTTCCTGGGGTTGTTTTCTGCTTAAACGCACAAAAAGGTTCAGGGCATCTTGACCTGTGTTCAGTTATTAGGGTCACAGCAGGCAATGAGGCTGATTTCTCTTTTTTAAAGTTGCAGTTCATGTCTTAAACTGTTTCAAGCAGATTGGGCATAAATGTGCAGCCATGGCTTGGCAAATCAGAAGTACAACAGGTGCAGAATGTGGTTCAAGTTTAGGAATAACTCTAGTAATTCATATTAAAAATGATGCCAGCAAATGTTTCATTGCAGTACTTGCTTGGAGAGTTGAACATCTTTTTCCTTGTGATATGATGATTTCTTACTGCTGCTTCTGTTTTTCAGTTTTCATTTAGAAGATCCCTGAAGGTAGGCATCTTTAGAATTTGTATATGTTGTCATACAGGGGATTAATAAGATGTTAGTCCCTCTTTGGTTTAAAAAAAGAGGGGTAAAAACACTTAGTATGTTATGTTTGCATTTTTAATGATCATTTTTGAGGTAATCTGTGCTTGCCTATAATGCCTGTGCACTCTTCAAGTCCATAGCCAAAGCACCCCTACTTACTTTCTAAGGTAGAAATCATGATCCAGTGGCTGCAAAACAAGGATTTTTCTCCAGGCATTTGGGGGGAGGGGGCGTGGAGCCAAATCTCTTTAGCTCTGTAACAAGGTTTCAATCTTGAGTTGCTTTACACTGCCTTGGCTTGTAAATTGAAACTGCTGGAGAGTGTAACTGTTAAAACTTAAGTCTGTTCAATCAAGTTGCTCAGGATGCCCATTTGCAAAATGCCAGGGCAGACTGAAGAATGCCAGTCTGTTTTGGGGATTTTGGACTGAAGCTGGGAAAGGTTCACATCAATTTTCATGGCAGAGGAGGAGGTGGGGGTTTCCCATGTTTCTCTAAATTGTGCAGCTTCTGATTCTGATTCTGCCATTCTTCAAAGGCAGGTGAAGTAAGGCAGGAGCTTTCCCACTGAATGGATGTTACTTTGGGATCCTTCTCTAGTGTCTAGGGAATGGCAGCATCATTATCAGGGAGCCTTTCTGATGAGCCCTCATGCTTTGGGGTGGAAGTGAGCTGGACGTTTTATGGCAGTCCCAGTGTGCACAAGGGTACAGCAAAGGGGTTCTGTGTTAAAAGTGAAATCTCCTGTAGATGTGGTCTCTGTTGAATAGTGCTGAGGCTCTGGATCTCCTCCTGCATCGTGTGGGGGCATAGGGTGAGCTTGTAGCCTGTTAGGCACATAAATAACCTGATTTACCAAACACAGCACACCTGTAATTTATTGCAACTGTCGATTTTTATACACTGTTGATGTGGTTAATATTGCTGAAAAAATCAGTCAGGAATCCAGTACTATTACTATTCAGGGCTTTTTGCCCTTAGTGACTACTTTTTCTGTTTCTGTCTGCTATCATGGAGGTGTAAATCTCTTTCCTGAGCTGCTACAAATGCAGTTCTCAAATAACAGCTTGCTACTTTTGTTTAGTGTGTGTGTGTTTGTTTTTCTACTCTCATGGAGTTGTTGGCAGAGGTTCTGTTCTAAAGTTTTTGTTATACTTGCCATTTCTCTGTAAGCTGTCTTTGAAGTGTAGGCATCTCTGCTCTTCTTTCCCAGTTGCCCAGGCAGAAGTCCAGGCTTCCTGAGTGTTCTGTCCTGTAGTTGTCTCTCTCAACCTCGTATTTGACCCTACTTTAATTGAATGCTCATGTTATGCTCTGCAGATAGCTGTCCTTAGTACAGAGTGAAAAGGTTTTATTGCTGTGTGTTTGTATAGACTCTTAAGAGATGGGAATAGCCTGCTATAAGCTTTCACCACCTTTTAACAATTGCTCAAAAATTCACCTGAATATAAAACCAAAGCAAGTAGGAAGCACTGGAATAGTGCTCAGCTCACCCAGATGCTTCTTTTTGTTGTCTCACAAGATCTGATAACATACCTGGTGGTCTTTAAGCCAGGTGGTTTGGAAATGAAGCCTGCCAGCAGATAAGTTGTCATAGGCAGAACCTGCGTTCTTTAGGGAGACCTGCGCACTCCAAGGGACTGGGTTTAGCCTGGAATGCAAGCTCTCAAACAGGCAGTACAATTTTATTTGCTCTTGATTAAAATCCATGCCTTTAAATTTTGCAAGACGGCAATATGAAAGTAGACTTCTAGACCTGCTCTCAGTACCCTGACTTAAGTCTGATGCCCCCAAAACATGTAAAAAGACAAGTCCTTCTGACCCAAGTGCCTTCTACATGTCAAACAGCTTTTGTCCAAGAGCTTCGTGGAAGTTTCTTCACCTTTACAAGCTACCTTGCATTGCTCACTGGAAACAAAGCCCTGTGGTGTTTTGGGTATTGAATTTTTGATGTTGCTCTTTTCTTGGACACTGGTCTGCACATATAGCATGGCTGCCTTGTCTCCCCTATGTTGTCTGAGCTGGGAGAAGGTGAATTAATGGGAAATTATTTATGTAATGGAATTTTCTATCTTGCTTAAGTGATGATGCAAATGACCTTTGGCCTCTGTCTTTCTGTCTTCCTCCCAGGTTAAATATCTGACTCAGAAGTTCTATATCTGCTTTCTTGAAAACTGGAAGCATCGCTTCCTTTGTCAGCTTTCAGGAGTGTGGGCAATGTCTTTTTTTGTAACAGGTTGAAAGAATTGATTTAAACTTCGAGTGATCACTGCATTTAGATTCAGTAAACTCACTCTCTTAAATACAAAGACTGCTGAAATTTTCCACTAAATTAAACACTTTTGCTGCAAACAATTCAATTTCAATCTCTTCAAAGCCTTTGGGCAGGCTGCTCTTATCTGGAGATCTTGTTTATCCTGTGGTATTTGGATAATCTCAAGACCCATTGTACAGTAATTAATGTGGAGTGCTTATCAAGTGGGATATTCAGCTGCGTTGCTTTTTTAAAATAGCATGTAGTTATGTTTAAGCAATGAAACTGCTTACATTTCAGGTGTAGTCAAGCTGGAGTACTGCAGGCATTTCAGGTTCAGCTATCTGTAACCTACTTGAGTGTATCTTCTGCTTAAAAACAAGCAAAAAAAATAGAGTTATTGTATATTCCTGCAGAATTACTTTTTTACTATCAATTTTTCTCATTCAATTCATTACGAACATAGGGATTTTTATTTACTGCTATTAATTGTAAACTGTTATTGAACCTTAGTTAAGAAACGTAAGTAACATTGAATATTGTAGAGTGGCAGGACTAACAAGAATGTATATGGATTTTTCTTGGCACTTGTTTAGAGTGTATAGCTGATAACTGTTTTGATTCTTCTTTTATTAAGTAGAGATGCAGAAAGTTCTTCCCCTCTCTCCATAGCATTACATGTTCAAAAATTATTTCAAAAATTTCAATACCTTTTTTTAATGTGACTGGTGCAGTGCCACTGAAGTATTTCTCAGTGATACTCTCGATCACTTCTCAAACTTCTGAAAACCACATTGCTTGTGAAATAAATGGTGATCAGATGACTTAAATGGCATCAGTCACTGCTTTCTATCATTGTCACTGTTTAAAATCTGCCTTTTGCTTTGCATGGATGCCTTAAGGTTTCTTTGTGCTTTTTTGTTTGTTTGTTTATATTTTTTAAGGTGTTATATTTCTAAATCCTTGCTTTGCTGTGCATCCACCTTATTTCCTGGCCTCCACTTGTCTCTCAGCTAGCTACTGCCACCATGGCAACTCTTCCTCCAGCTGAACAGATGGGACATTGAGTCGAGCAGTGCACCGCTCATGCCCTGCCGGGAATCAGCTGGCGGGTTGCACTTCTTTCTGCAAAATTAAAAGCAAGCTCTGCCCAGCAGAGGCATGCTGGTTTTGAGGGTGCTCAGTTTCACACACAGTACTGCGATCTAATAATTGCTTGCAGAAATAAAACATAGTGACTGAACTGGGATTATCTATGCCTGAGACCTCTTCAGAGGAGCTTTGCCTTTAGTGTGAAGAACTTGGCATCAGCCAGCCGGTGATTTTCTGGTAGAACGGTTGCCATCAACTTTTTTTTTTTTTCCTCTTTAGGATGCGTCAGGATGAAACGCCACAGGCATCTAAGCACCAGTGACAGTTCTGACAATGAGAGTAAGTAATACCTGCTAGTTTTTCTTTGGTCTATCACCCCCTTGTGGTTTTCTTCTGTGGTTTGAGGGCAAACCATTTCACCTCTTAAAATTCTGGAAAAAAGGCTTCTTGATTGATTGATTTCTTTTTGCATTTGTGGTCTTTGGTGTTCTGAATCACATTACAGGAGGAAAATAAGGCAAAGGATCTTATAAGGGGAGTTCTGAGTATAGTTAGAATTTCAAGAGAGACTTTCGTATCTTTCTCATTCATAGCTGGCAAGAAGAAATTTGTAAATCAAGAGAAATTTTACTACCCAGGGTTCTATTCTGTGATTATTTTTTAAATAAGAATCCTGTTGTCTCATGATATGCAGAGTTGGTGGCAAGTTATTTGAGCATTAATGTGTTAGAATTGTAATCAGTGTATTGATCATTATGTTGTCTCATATTGGTTCTTGATCTACTCCACTTTGGTCTGTTCAACAATTTAGTAAAGTTACATTTTAAGTGTTCCTTGGCAGACATCTACCTGAATATCTTCCATTTATCTTCAAGAAACCCAAAACAGAACAAATCTGTGTGGCATGGTCTCGTTTGTTTCTTATAAACCTGTGCCTATCTGATAGCTCTATACATAATAATGATTCATTGTCGTAATCACTGCAAGTCACTGATGAGCTTGCTCTGCTGAAATAATGTTTTTGCCAGAAACACCTAAGATCACACTATGGGTTTTTTGCATCTCTCATTAGCACATTTTAGTATTGTTGCTTTGTTCTTTGGTTTTTGGTTTTTGGGTTTTTTTTTGTTTGGTTTTTTTGAGCATTTTCAAATTCTGTTTTATTCTTCCTTCCACTTTGTTAGAAGGGAACTAAATGAAGGAAAGCAGTCTATCTGCTTGTTTCTGTTTACTCATGCTTGTATTGGGCAGAGCATAATGTACCTATAAACTTGGTGTGCTGTGGTTTTATAAAGAATGAGTGGAACAGGAGGAGCTGAAATTAAGCCTACAGACTGCCTAACAGGTTTTTTTTTTGCCCACATCTTGTCAAAAATTGTAATTCAAGAGATTGGAATGCCTTGTGTTTTGCTGGAAAAACTAAATGAATTGAACTGAGCTATAATGATCCTTTTTAATTTTTTTTTTTTTAAACAGGTCCTTCCACTTCCTTTTCTTCTTGTTCTAAATACAGGAGCAAGTCAAAAACACCAGCAAATGAACAAAAGAAGCCTGCTGAGGTAAGAACTGGGTTGGTTGCTGGTAGTTTTCTTTCATACGGTTTTCATGTTTCTAAGCCTTGAAGAAGTGAGCGATGAATCTAATGCCGGTGAGTCCTTTAGTCACCTGTCAAATTCTCTGTGAACCTGCATTTTCCTCACTGTGTGAGTGCTCTGGGAACGCTGGTGTTTGATGGACCAAAATGACTTACGACATTTGCAGATAGTATCATGCAGTTCGCTCTTTCCCTGGAATTTTAATATCATTTTGAAATTGGCCAAAGCTGTTATGGTCTCTACGATTTGAGAGCATAGTACAGAAAAGTGGTTCATATCTTTGTGTTTGGGAAGGATACTGTCTTTCTGCTTCAGAATGAAACAGTGGGACTTTTCAGTGGGTTGGATACATCTATGAAGAGTTTGCTCTGCTACTTTGTTACTCTTGGCATTTTACCGTCAATGTAGCTTTTTTGTTTACTCTGACATCTCCACCTGTTAGAACCTCAACACTTATCACCACTGTCACTGGACCTGTACTGACCCATTTTATAAATGCACAATCCAGTGCCCAAAGCCATCTTGTCAGCTGTTCCATTGGTACCCCCCTTAGTGGAAGATTTGTTGGCTGTCTTCTCCAGATTTTATGCTTGCTTTCTTAAGGGCTGAAGTCAGATACTAACTGTAAATTGGAGAAATATTTCTTGTAGCTAATTCCCCTTACTTGTTATCACATTGCCTCTGAATGAGTCCTTTAGAATTTTAGTATGACTGCTGTAAAGAGACTGTCAAACCCCACTTTATTTCTGTAGAATTTAAAGTTATGTCCCAGAAGTTGTTCACTATACCAGCAGCTTTTTACCTGAGTGGTTACTGCTGTGCAGGGTTGTGTGAAATATGTAGATTGTGCTCCTACAGCTTAAGCTATTCAGCAAACATGCTTCCTGCTTCTTTTCTAAGTGCTGCTAACTAGGTGGGTTTGGTGTGGTAAGAACAAGGTAAATGATACAGGATGTGTCATTTCTTTGGAAGCTTAATTCTTATTGCTAGTCAATTCAAGAAAACTCACTCACTTCTAAAAGAAAATGCAAAAAAAAGTTCAAAAAAGTAAAATTGGCTAGAACTAGCTACATAGTGTTTTATTTACAGCCACCAAGAAGATTAAGAAAAATCCATTATGCTTTATGCCTTTAAGATGTTGTGATGATTGTGGTTCTGAAAGAATTTAAATCTTAAAACAGCTTGTGGCTACTGAGGTCTTGTAAGTGTTGCTCATGTGTGCCTAGGCAGTAGCTTTGTTACCAGTCAAGGTGTGCACATGGGAGCTGAAGCACATACATTGCCCAGCTTGTTGCTGTTTCAGATACACCTCAGTGCTAGCCCCTTACCAATCCCTTCTTTCTGCCCAGCCATCCAGTTTTCTTCTTGGATCTCTTCATCTTAGGGATTGCCCTATTACGGCCTTCTTTGGGTTTCCTCCATTCTTTCTCTATGTGCATATGTACAATAAAACAATAATTATGAAGATGTGGTCCAGCTATGTAGCATACAAGTGTTCTGTTTACATAACTTCTAGGAGTTAAAATGAGCAGTGTTTTCAGTTCCCCTTTTGAGATCATCTTTGTTGCCTTTTACCAGTTCCAAGGCAAAATCTTGATTCCTTTAATGCTTGAAAATATGAAACTTTGAAGAACAAAATCTGGAATATACACTTGAAATTTAAAAAGTCTATTTCATAATGTAATCCTTCTAGGAATACTGGAATTTCTTTGTGGTGTTTGATTTAAGATTCTCCTCCTGGGAGGAAAAAAGGAAGGGAAAAAAAAAAAAAAAAATCCCAAACTTTAGAATATATGCTCTTTGAAAAGAGTGTCCTGAGTACAATATTTAAAAGATCCCTGAAACAAATTAAGTTCTTCTGGAAAGGGAGTGGAAGGGAAGGTGATAGTAGTATGTACCTCTTGTACAAAAGACTTCTGGCTATTCTTTACATTTTTGCTTTTTTTCTGCTAAAAACAAGTGCTCCCTCTGACTCCTTGTAAAGCATATGCTGGGAAGTGTATTATATGAAATGCTTTTTTCAGCAGAGCATTGAAATTGATTATTTATGCATCAAGTGGTGACAATGGTGCAAAGCAAATACTGAAAAGGGACCCCACTACACACCCTTCCAAAAACCATGTTGTAATCTCACAAGCTTTTTTAGCAATAGTTGTCTAATATCTATTAGATAGAAATGTAAATTTTCAGGCTGACAGCATCTCTTTAGCAAGGCCTCTCTGTAACAAGTTGTCATTACTCTCCTCTCATTCACCTCTGCTTGCCAGGCAGCAGGCTGTTTCTTGAGTTAGTGATGCAGAAAATCTAGAAGGTCAAAGCTATAAATAGCTGTTTGGGAATATTTTTGTTCATGGTCTTCATGCATTAATTTTTCTTTCATGCCAGTAAGCCTTAGTTTTTTCAAATAAATTGCGTGTGAATGCCTAGGCTTTCTTCCCCTTCCTCTACCATCACCAGCCCTACCTGAGTACTTGTGCTCTCTCCAAATAGAGGCTTGGGTTTGGTACTCCAATAAGCAAGTAGTGAGTTTATTTGCCAGTTTAGGACTAACCTAAATAGTCCAGTGTCCTGTGAGGTTGCCTGTTAAAAGTGATGAGTGGGTGCATCTGAGGACTGCTCTGCCTTGAATTGCCTTCCAGGTGCTTTAGAATCCAGGTGGGTTTGGGCATGGCCTCAGTCTGGTGTTACTGCCAGGCAAAGAGGTGTCATGTTACAGTGCAAATGTCAAGCCCATTTCCAGAGCCTGTTTCAATCCCAAAGGGATGTTACTGGGTTGGACCTGATTTCAACCTACTCCAGTCTCCTCCTTGGAAAAGAAGGTGAGAGCAAGGGGAGCCTGTAATGGTGCTTCTTCAGACCATGGTGCTTCTGTATGTAATGTCAAAAGCAAGGCCATGTCTCTTTCTTGCTGCTCCCCTTCTGGATTATGATCTGTCACAAACTACTGAAATGGTGACTTAAAAATTCTGTTTTCCAATTATCTTTAGCATTTACTGTGAATAAATTAGCTGTGTTGAGGTTAGAGGCACACCAGTAATACAAAGTCATAGCTGGTTTGGAGACTTTTATGATGTTGTTGGCCACATACCATTTGTGGTGTTGCCCCTCATTGGATTTAAACATAGACAGGAGGGACTCTCAGCCCTCTGCAGTAGGCTGTGTGGGAGCAGCAGGATAGGAGACATTTGGATGTCTGGCTCAGCATGAAGCCTGTACTTGGCAGTTTCCTGTCTCTGTGAAAGCTGGGGCAGAAAATGATGGCAGAGGAGTGGGAATCATTTTTGCAGGGAAAACCCATTAGCTGGACTGTCCTGAATGACTGACCATGTCTTTTCCCTTATGCTTGTAGGGTAACAAAAGAGCCTAAGAGATGTTTATGACACTCAAATTTATGTATATCTTTTTTCAATCCTGTCTCCCTCTTGAAACTGCGAAGAATTTTAAGTTAGCGTTGTGATTTTTTTTTAAGCTCTTTCCATATAACTTGGTAATATTTTGCTTCTCTTTGCAAATAGGGTTTTGAATCTCACAGCAAGAGTAGTTTTTAATCCCTCATTGCTGATTGTGACAGCTGTATTATCATGTGAAATGCAGCTTATCTTACAAAAGTAAATGGTCTGCATTCATTGCTTGTCTACGTGAAACTCTTTTTAGTGGCATTTAACTGTCACATAAATTGTAGGTCTTGATCCTGAGAAGTACCCTGTAAGACTAGACTCTTGGCAGCAAATGAACTCTTTTTGCTGTTTGAAAGTGCTTGATTTTGTTCTGTGAATGAATGGGCAACGTAGTTAAACTATATTGCTTTGCATGCACCATATGTAATAAGAGACCGTCACTATTATGTGCATGCTTGCCTTTGAAAATTCTGAATTATCTGGGACATGTGTACAGGCTTCTCAAGACCTCTGGCAAACATGAGTTATCCATGAGCTACTTTTTAGCCTGCCTGGGTGAGTTGATTAAAAAAAAAAAAAAAAAAAAAAAAGGG
>WBND01000062.1:1233659-1343964 GCA_013398595.1 Tychaedon coryphoeus
TTTTTTTTTTTTAACTTTGAGGTACTGTCTCAGGCTATTTGAACTCTTTAGGAAGAGGTGACCCAAATGCAGAAAGGTGTGAAAGAGCTTGCTTGTAAAAAGGCTGAGCTATTTTATCTTTGAAGTGAATGAACAGTCATAACAGTAAAGTATGAATGGTTGCAAACAGCAGAGCTAGAGTTCTTCAGTCCCTCCTGTCCTTGTGATGGGAGAACTGGAGAGAAAATGCAGCCGTGAGCATTGAAAAATGAGGCCAAAAGTTAGAAAATCTGTAGCAATTAAAAGGATATCCTTTTCATGCAATTAGGCTGGGAAGCTCTTCTGCTAGAGGAAGTTGTTGAGACTGAGAATTAAACAAGATTAAAAAAGGAATTGGACAGATGATAGCAAGTACAGATTTTTTAAAATATCTGTATAAATTAATACCTCTTTAAAAATTGATTGTTGTGATTAACCCCAAAATCCAAAGCTTATGTCTGATTAGCAACCAGAAGGAAACTTGACATGTTCTTACACTTTCTTCTGGCACATTAGATACTGTCAGAGACAGGATGTTAGGTAGCATTGATTTAGGATCCAATTTCCTGGCTTTTCCTATACATGCTTGTAAAAGGAGGCTAGGAAGATTCATGGGTACTTGAATGAAAAGTACAATATTTAATTGGTTTGAATCCTGGATAATTCATTAAAATAGTTTTAGGGAGTAGGGAGTTTTAACGTTAGGATTTACTGCCTTGCTTGTCCAAATTGTGTGAATGTTTGAGGACTACAGATTTAATTCTGTGCATATTCCTGTCTATCACAGCATTTTTAACATTTTAAGTTTCTCAGTCCAGTTGGTATATGTGCCTGGAACTGTAGTTTCATTTCCATATGAAATTTGTGTTGCCTTTTATTTACTTTGCTGCCAAAATCCCTCTACCGACCAAAACCCAAAGCAAACTTAGCTTATGTTTCTACATTTCTCTGTAAAGTAACTTTCTTAGTTTAGAAGCTTCATGCCCAGGTTGCAATGTATTAACATAAAAATTCTACCTTTCTAGGATGAGCCCACCAAATTCTGTTCTTGGTGCTTCATCTCCTGTAAATGGGCAGTCTTTTGCATATACTGTCAAACATCCATGCAAAGATAAACTGTGCTCAGATACTGTGTGGCTATATTACATTTGTAATAGGCCATATTAGAATTTAAATTTTGTTTTATTATTTATGAGGTGAATTTAGGTGTAAACCTGCTGCTGTGTGTGTTTGCTGAGGGCCTGTACTTGAGAGCTACATAGTAGAGTAGAGTAAGCCTTAATGCTTTTGGGTGCTAATGGGAATAAAAGTTATTCAGTCCTTTCAAAGGAGAATAAAGAAAGATGATTTGACCCTCAACGTGATGGAAAAACTCTTATGTAATTTGCATTTCAAATAAACTCAAGTTTGACAATGGAATTTCAAACTTGACCTTCGAGTTGGGTTGGGAGGGACACTGAAAATTTAGGAAAATTCTAGCTGTTTTCTGGTTAGAGAGAATGCTGGCCCTCATTCCATGCTATTTGCTGTAAAAGATTTAATTTTACTTTTGCAGGGAAGACAGGACATAGTAGTTCCCTCCATCTTTTTAAAAAGCCATAGCTGTATTTCTAAGCAGTGAGGGTCAGAAGACTCCCTAGGTGATGGGTGTGAGCTGAAAAGCCTGCTGCTGAGTTCTGCTGGGTGCAGGGGAAGCCTCAGGACTGAAGCAATTATATGCAATCCAGCATAACATGAGTTTTGATTGTAACAAGAGCAGTTAACCCATAATTTACTTAAGCCTTGGAGTTGTGGTTCCCAGTTATGGCCTAGATGCCTGTGACAAGTGACTTACCCATGTTGTAAGCAGTTGATCAAAGTACCTGAAAGCATGGAAAATGTCTCAAGGAGCAGTGCTGACTTTCATTTCTTCTTTAGGAGATGACACAGTCCATTTAGTTTTCCTCACACATGCATTTGGGCAAGGCATGGTGAATGAGCAGTGACATCAATCAGCTTCAGTAGTAGCTAGCAGAGGAGTATTGGGAAAGATATTTCACTCATTTTTTTCTTTCCTTAATGTGGTTTTAAGATTGCAGTCATCATGAACAGAAGGTGCCTGACAGTCTGTGCAGATCTGATGTTTGAATTGTTCATCAAAGATGGGGTTTGTAGAAGGCCATTTCATTGTCGAGACCATTCTCCATTTTCAATGCTGGTATTTTACTGTAATTCTCTATAGCGTTATTTGTATTCTCCCTGATATTTTAATGGATTAGGATACTTCATACAAAATTGTATTTTTGTTTCAGAGCCTGATTTATTCAGAGTAAGCACAGCAAGATCCAGTGAGGAGGATTATATATTGCATTTCCAAAGAGTGCTTCCAGAAGGAGTTTGGGTTCAAATCATAGATGACTTTTGGTGACGTGTTTTAAGATAAATTCTAAGAAGTTAATTTTCCTTGGACATACTCTTTTAACATAATTTCCAAATAGAACTCAGAAGTCTGAAAAACAAATATAATATACAAACCATATCTTTGATATCATTGTTTCTTGGTGTATTAGTGCTTTGGGGGAGCAGAGCATCCATATTTCTCAAGACTTTTTGTAGAATTTAGCTTTTAAAGGCATTATAGATGGCATTATATAAAGGCATTATAGCTCTGCAGAGCTGGCTGGGAGGTTCTCATTTCCTCAGCAAAAGTAGGCAGACTTCTACTGCAGAGCAAAACACTAATATTGACCTGTCCTGGTTTCAGCTAAGGTGGAGTTAATTTCTTCTCAATAGCTGTTGCAGTGCCGTGTTTTGGATTTGGAATTAATATGGTGTTGATAACACACTGATGCTTTGGTTATTTGGTAATTCCTGTTTATCCCAAGTCAAGGACTTTTCTTTTTTTACATGTTTCATGCTCTGTCAGTGAGGAGGTATGCAATAAAAAATAAACCACAAAACCAGAAAGACTGGGAGGGAGCATATCTGGGACAGGTGACCCAAACTGACCAAAGGGATATTCCACACCATGGAATTGTTATATAGACCTGGGGAGTTACCCAGGAGCGGAGCTGGTCTGGGTTTGGAAAGCGGGGTCTGGCATTGGTCTGTGGGTGGTGAGCACCTGTATTGTGCATCACTTGTTTGGGTTTTTTCTTTATTATCATGATTGTTAATATTATTTGCTATTATTTTTGTATTTTACTTTATTTTCAATTATTAAACTGTTCTTATCTCAACATACAAGTTTTACTTTGATTCTCCTCCCCATTCCACCGGGTTTGTGGGGGGAATACAGAGGAGGGGTTGAGTGAGTGTCTTGAGTAGTGTTTCATTTCCAGCTGGGCTTAAAACCACAACATGTCTAAAGAGCAAGGTTTTTTGTTCTAGATTTAAGCCCCAGTTCTAAAGCATAAAATATGTAATAGAAGTTCTCAATGAAATGGTAACAATTAGATTATGAGACAATGATGACATAAGCAGACATATTTCATTGATGTAATTTACTCAAAGTGCTACACTGTTTGTGGTTGAAGCTAAAAATTCCTGGCAGCAAAATAAAATTTTAAGTTCAGACCAAGCAGTCTTGCATGGCAATGCTGAAACTCGTTTGTAATTTCATGTTCTCTTTGCTAAAAAATATTTTTTAAAAAATCCCACTGTCATGCAGTAACTACTGTGGAATGTTCTGTGTGCTGGGGAGTTTCCCAATTCTGTGTGTACGCAGCTGGCTCTGGGAGCTGCACTTGGTTATAGCTCAGCTGTGCAATGTCTTGTTCTGCTGCGTGCTGAAGGCACTTGCCACCAGCTGAGTCTGGTTGTGAGGAGTGATGTTTCTGGATGGCAATACCTTATAAGCCTAGCCTTGCCATGCTCAATTTTCAGGTATTTTCAATATGTATGATATTACAGGTGATGTCAAAATAAAGTTGAGGGGTTGTGCTTCATATAAGATAAGAAGTAGACCTACTTTGGGGTGATTGAAAGATGACCACTGTGCTTCATGGGTTAACTGGAAGTGCAGGTGGCTCTTACCAAGAGGGGATGCTGTGGAGCAGACTAGCGTTGTTCTAGAGACACGGTTAGTAAAGGAGCAGCATTGTTTTTCAAATAAATGTTGGAAAGCAAACAGCCGTAAGGAGACGCTGGGTATCTAAATCCTGAAGGTGTGTGTGCTGCTCTCTTTGTAGATGGCTTAGTTCATAGCCTCGAGGCTGACTGCTGATGTAGAATTTCCTCAGTTTGTCAGAAAACTCTCTTTGGGTCCCCTGAGTGTTTTGGTTTACTTCCACAACAAAGGAAATACAGACTGAGTGTTCTCATACATTGCCCTCTGAGAGTATTTTACTGTTGGAAGACCCTGCTTCGCCACATGTGGAGAAATGGAGAATGACTAGGGCTAAAGATGGTAATGATTCCAAGTGTCTGCAGGAAATCCTCAATTGCACTGTTAATCATAAGTATGAACAGGGAAGTCTTAGTTGAGTTTTGGAGTCCCTTAAGGTTTCGACAGTTATCTTTTCATTGATTAAATCTTTGACATTCAGTGATACCTGTACTGTAAATTGTAGAAATCTGAGGCAGAGAACTTAATTTTGTGGTGTGGTGGTGGTGGTGTGGTCAGTACTTACAACAGTCAAAAGAAACTCAGAAGAAATTCATGCTCCAGAGGATTTGTGCTCTAAAAATAGAGATACAGTTTGCATACATGATGGATGATAAGAAGATTTGCTACTAAGCAATGTAGTTAGAATAGTGATGTCTTTAATAGCATTTTTCATCTAGTCGTTAAGAAATAGTGGGTTTGATATGAAGTACCTCACTTTTATATGCTGTCAGTGGCTTAAAAGGTAGTTTGTAAAGCACTTACCTCAGATAAGATTTGAGAAATATATTTTCTGATAATTAAAGCAGCCATTGCACTTCTCTTGTAGCATACTTTTTCCTTCTAATGTTCTTTGGAATTGTGCCCTGTTAGTGCTTCTCATAATCCTGGCTCTGTACCTGTAACACAGAAAACTAAAATGCCTTTTAAGTGGCATAAATAATTTTACATTTTATTTTTGGTGTATACATATAGTGCTTGACAAAAATGAATGCTTGCAGTTTCAATGCTTTCACTCTTGACATTCAGATTTTAATATAGGTCTGTTAGGTACCTAAGGAGTTTTATACAGAAGGCAGCAGTGAACAGTCTGTTCTGAACCAAGGCAGATAACACATTATTAGCAAATACAAGACCCTTGAGTCTGTGGGTTTGAGTATCCTCGGTCAACTTGGTCTCCTGGCTGTCTGTATGAGATGCAGTTGTACAACATAATGAAATAATGATAATGTTCCAGGTCACCAGCAGCTATTTCAATACCTTTTTAGCACAGAGATTTTTTTAATAATGTTTACTTGATGATTTCCAAGAACAGCTGAGAATTTTTGCAGTAGGCATAAACTGGTCTGGTACTGCCAAATTGAAAAGGATACATGAAGTTATTGGGCTCTGCAATAGTTTATTACTTCTCTGGTTATAAAACTGAGTTAGTAAGAAGAGAGTTCAACCTGTCACAACTTATTGCAGAGATATTTTCCATTTCATTTTATTGCCCTTTGAGGATTTGATTTCTCATTACAATAATACAGCTAATTAGTTGCAATGTCTCCCTAAAACCAAGTCACAGTCTCTGTTTTGTTTTACTGAGCATTAAGCTGGTGCAGTGTAGCAGTGGAGGGAAAAACCCACAGAGGATACATATGCCCTTTATTTAAATTGTACACACCTGTAATTGACAGATACTGACTTTAAGTAAGGTTTGAGATGTCTGTAGATCATGTTTACATGCTTGTAAAGACTTAACTCTCTGGAGCCAAGCATTATGTCTGGAGATTGGCTGCTATGGTTTGCTTTGTATGAGGGGTGGTGTTTCATTGTATAGGTTTGCTAAAAGATGCTGATGCTGGATTTTGTCCATCACTGCATAGACAGACCAACACAGGTCTTGTGTTCCAGTCAAGGCAGCTGTTCATCTTCGATCTCAGAGATCCTAACCAATAAAACTTGAAGTGGTTTTAATAAATGAGCAAGTGCCTATCCATCAGTTTTGCCATGGCAACTGTTTGTAGCCCATGATGAATCTGACAGTTTAAAGTAGCTGAACTGAGTGAAAGAAAAGGATATCCTACCTTGTGTCTAAGTTAGGGTACAGCCTACAGACTGGCAATAAGCTGATTGAAAATATGGTGAAGAGTCTTGAATGAGATGCAGGTGTCCTTTCTCCTCTCTCTGGTTGCCTGTAAAAGCCTTCCTTCTGGTTAGCCTTTGGGCAGCAGCAAGGTTTTGAATTAGCGTAAACTTCTTATCATAGTGTACCTAATGCACTAAAAATTAATAATCTAGGTAGTTTCAGATTGATTTGTGTTGGTACTCTAAAAAAATTATCAATGTATCTGCATTGTTTCAGTGTAGATAAGAAAAATACCTGTCACATTCTTTAACGCAATGCTCTTTCTCAAATCCATTTTTGCACTCCGTGTTTGCTGCAGGTGTTCCGCAAGGATCTCATTAGTGCCATGAAACTCCCAGATTCTCACCATGTCAACCCTGATGAGTATTACGTCTTTGCAGACACGTGGAAACAAGAATGGGAGAAAGGGGTTCAGGTTCCAGCCAGTCCAGAAACTATTCCACAGCCTTCTCTCAGGTATTGGTGATCAGACGTGCATCATGTGCACAAAATGGCAACTCAGAAAAGATGGTCTCTCAAACCCAAGTTGTCTAAGTGCAGTCAGCTTTTCTCTGTTGGTATGTTTAAATCTTCAGTATAGCAGCCTTCAGACATGTTCTTAAACCACACAAGTGCCAATTTGGAAAACATTTCTGTGGCACTTCAGTCCAGATCGCATTCTGTCTGCACGCTGTTACAGTATCTACATTGTGAGTGTCAAAAAATCTTTTTTCCTCAGTCACATGGTGCTATGGATTAAAAGCTGTTTTTTATTTGAGTATGGGGAGTTGAATAAATTTAAAATAAATCCATATCTTATCCACATTATTTGAAAGGTTTCTCTACACAGCATGATGATATAGAGCACTAGGCGTGCAGCAATCACTGGTACCTGGTAAAATTACTCATTTTTTTTATATAATCTAATTTTGGTTATTCTCAATGTTTTAACCCTTTCTACCTTCTGTCACCACAGTTGGCTGCTTAACATTATAAAAGTTCAGTGAACTCAGATTCTGGAGATAAATAATCTTCTGTTCTCTCACGCTGTGTTCAGACTAGGGAAACACATAGCACTGTAGTCCTGCAGCCTTTCCTGGTGGAAACAAAGCATGTTTCAACAGAGAAAGGTTAATGCCAGTGTGGTCTTCACGACAAAGATAAATGAATTGTCTGGTGAAAGTGCTGAGCCAGCATAATTTGATTTCCACTGAGACTATTGCCAGTACCCAGTTATTAAAAATAAGTATATTGCAGCTCATACCAGCAGTATTATATTAGAGGAAAAGAAATGCTGTAGATTTGGCTGGACCAGAGAAAAGAAAAACTCACAAGGGAATTAGAGGGAAAAATGAGCAGGGTGAAGGGGGATGAAGAATGGCAGAAGAACATTGTTTGTGCTAACATTGATAATCCATATTGTCCAGTCAGAATTATGTGGGATACAACTTGACAATTGCCTCCTCCTTCTTTGCTGCCTTATTTTCCAAAGTTTTTACCTTTTCCTTGTCCTGTGGAGGGTTAGCTCCAGAAAGCATGTAGAGCTGCTCATGCATGGCACTGTTCCATTCTGTATCTCTCTGGCTTTCTTCCACATGTCAGGCTTTTTGCATTGAATTCAGAGAAAGATTGAACTTTATCTAGTTAAGATTATTCTTTCCATTCCAAAATCAAACCAATCAAATACTGAGTTTTATCTCTGAAAATACTTAAAAGATTGAGAGCACAAATCTTTTTCTCCCTTGCTTTTTGGATGACTTTTTCTCTTTACATTTTTGCTTGACTTCAGAATGTTTCTTGCATAACAAATATAATATATTTGTAATGTGGATAAGGTGTAATTTATAAAATAAGGGTGAATTGACTATCACAAATGGAGAGCAAGGATTTTTCCCACACACACACAGACACTACAGTAGAATAAATTAAGCTTTTGTGAAAAAGCTGGTATATTCAAGAGATCAGTTGGCAGGATTTCCTTATATCTTTTAGGAAAAATATAGGACAAAGACTGTATTGGTTTTGTGCATAATACTTTCTGCGGGTTTCAGTAACAGTTGCTTTGTTGTACTAGTAGCATTTGTTAAATGGAAATCATATGGACAGGCTTACATTTTAAAAAGAGTTCTGTATATGTAGTAAACCTTGGAACTTTTTGGGTGAAAAAATGACATTTACAGAACCCTGTCTCCCTAGGCTGACTATACTTACTGGCTAAACTTACGGTTTAAAATCTCTGAAACCCCAGATTTCTTTGCACTTACAGAAAATATTTTATGTCTTTCAAGGATGAGTCTTAAAAAGCTGTAAGGTTTTCCTTTTTGTCTCTTCACTCACAGGGTTGTAGCAGAAAAAATAAAAGAAGTACTGTATACACGACCCAGGAAATACATCCACTGTTCCAGCCAAGAACCCACAGAGCCAGGTTACATCAATATTTTGGAACTAGCAGAATCTGTGTGTCGCTATGACTTGGATGACATGGACATCTTTTGGCTCCAGGAGCTAAATGAAGAGCTTACAGAAATGGGTAATTCCACAACATGTTCTCATTTTAAAAGCTGCACTTAATTTCTGCTGTTTGAGTTGTAGTCTGCTGTGTAAAGTCTCTGAAAGATTGCTGTTTGAGAATTGAATGGAAATGCTAAGATAAACAGGAGTTTAAAAAGTAATTACTTTCTTGATCCGTTAATGTTTTGTATTTTACCTGTTGTGCCTAAAATTTCTTGACATCCAAAATCATCTGCAACTTCTGCAAACTGAGGCAGGAGAGAAAAAGCCCATCCCAGGTGGAATTAATTTTAGGATTTCAAAAGTCAAAGATTTTATGAAGGGAAAGCAGATGTTTCCATTTCTTGAACTTGGAACATATCTACAAAATCAGAGTTCTGAGGAGCTTGCATGCTGGGTTCTCAACAGAGTAATTAAGTTTCACATATGTTAGCCCGTTCAAAATCAGCTAAGTAAACTTTATTTTGCCATGCAAGTTGTGGGTATAGAGGTCTATGAGCAGGAGTGAGCTATGGAAAATAATATTGGAATTATCATGGAAAAACTGAATTGTAGTGGAATAGCTTGTGTGGCTAGTATTCTTCCATGGGTGATTGTAGGTCCTTTAGAAGGACAGGCTGGCATCTCCTGGATTTGCTGTTAATAAAATATGAAGAACCTGTAGAGAAGTGATAATCAATGGCAGCATTGTCTGTGACAGCCATAAAATAGTGGTGACTGTGATCTGGAGGGGGGTGAGGAGAAGTAGTTTTTCTGGTCCTGGACATCAGGACAGCACGTTTCTACGTAGGTAACTGGATGGGATCTGGGAGGCAGCTCTGAAGTGTGGAATCACTGAAGAGAGCTAGCAGGACTTTAAGAACACTGTCCTCCAAGCACAAGAAAGTTCCAATTATACATTCAGGAAAATGAGTAGATGTGTTGGGAGACTGGTTTGATGAAGTAGTGAGTTCATGACTGAGCTCCAGTGCCAAAGGATGCGTGTAAGTAGAAGCAAGGACAGTAACTTCCCAGGCATACAGAAATGCTGTTAGCAAAAGCTGTTAGCTTTTCAAGGGGGAAGATCTCCATCCATGGAGATTTTCAAGGTATGACTACATGTATCTCTTGAGCAACAGCCTTATCTGGATTTCTATTGACTCTGCTTGGAGCCTGGGCAGAGGCTGAAGCCTGCTGTAGGACCCTCCCTACCTGAATGATTCAGTAATTCTTTTAATTCAGGCAATGAGAAAGTATTAGGGCATGGGAGAGAACACTTTAACTCTCCCTGTTTATTGTTTGTAACAAGGAATCACAATTAGTAGCCTTAGTTAAAATATTAGCCTCTACAATTAATGTTACATGAATATCCCAGCATTTGAAGGCCTGAGTAAATTTTAAGCTGATCATCATGATCATTTTTGAGCAAGGAATTTGACGACATGCAGTTTGAGGATGTCTTGTAGCTGTGAACATCATAGGGTTTCTTACATGTGTCCTGAAGCTGCAAGCTGAGGGCCAGTCTCATAGCAAATACTTTTTAAGTGGTCCTGTTTATGCTAAGTTTGATTAGTGGTGAGTATTTATAGTGTGTGTTGTGTTCAAGTGAACAGATAGTATGGATTGCAACAGTATATTTATCTACTCTTTTATTTTTTAAAAAAAAGTCAGAAAAATAAAAACACTTTTCATAATCATCATGCTTTGATCATTCCATCACAATGGACTTAGAAATACTGGGTGGTGCAACTTCTGTATCATTGTAAGATATGAAGTATTCTTGGTAAGTTTTACTTCCTAGGACATTAGTCTTTAGAAGAACACGGTGTGTGATTTTTGGGTTTCATTAGTGTTTTGTAAAATAACGGAGGTGAAGGAAGGGCTGTATAAGAGCAGCCAGCAGTTACAGCAACTGCTGTCATTTATGCTGCAGTGTTTTCTTCCAGGTGCAACCCTGTGGTTTGTGTAAAATTTTTACTCAAGTAGTAGTTCTGCTTGTATTTATAAAACAATGTTATAATTAGTCTGTGAGTAAAAAATCTTGTCTATTTTAATTTTCTTTTTAGATGCTGTGTCTACTGCATTAGTTGCTAGAGGTGGCTTTTTTTTCTCTTCCTGCTTCTCTGACTCAGAAGCATCTGAGTGTCCTCTAATCTCCCTTCCCTTTTTCTGTTGTAGGATGTGGGCTCCTGGATGAAAACACAATGGAAAAGACGATTGAAGTGCTGGAGCGGCACTGCCATGAGAACATGAATCACGCCATCGAGACTGAAGAAGGGCTGGGGATCGAGTATGATGAGGACGTCATCTGTGATGTGTGCCGGTCCCCGGACAGTGAAGATGGGAATGACATGGTGTTCTGTGACAAGTGTAACATTTGTGTCCACCAGGTTAGTGCCTGCAGAAATGTTTACACTGTCCTGTGGTTTAAGTTTACCCAGGCAGGTGTGGAATTTGAACAGGTACTAAATGTTAAGTGGAGGACTTTGTGGTTTTCTACATATGAAGGGTGGTGCGATACTGAGGTGAATTTTTGGGTTCTAACAATTACAGTAGATTAAGTGGCCTAGCATAGTTAATAAGTGGACAGCTACAGTCTAACAGACATGCACAGTGTGTTTTTGGGACCTGCAAGTATTTCCTCTGTGACTGTAAATAATTTTTTCCCCTATTACTAAATCTGCTTTTGAAGATAAACAGGACGGGAAATACTGGCTTGCCTGTTTGTGAGAAATCTAAAGATGATTTGTTTCAGAGCTACTGTTCTTTGCATTACTGACTGGTTATTTAGTCAGACATAGACTGTTCAAATTTAGCCGTCTGGACCCACATGTAGGCACTTTAACAGAGTGATTTTTTCAGAAGCCATCAGCACCTGCAGAAACCATGGTCTCAGTCTGAATGGTGCTCATATTTGTAGTGTTTCAGATGTAGCCAAGCCCTTACACTGCCTGAGCTCAGCATAGTCAGGTAAAGGTATCCTTATGATCAGAAAAGGGATATGAATCCTGTGGTTTCTGTGCACCCTATTCTAGAAGGGAGCTTTGATATAAATTGAAGAGAGACCAAGAAAGGTCCTTTTTTTAAAATGTGTTTTTGTACTGACTGTAAGTAGTATTTGGAAAACATATCTGGCTGAAAAAAGACCTGTCATCTCCCTGCTCACAGTGGGCTGGCTTCCAGCTCAGCTGCTTTCCTTACCTGAGTCTCTGTTTGAAGCAGTCTGTGAGCCTGAGTTGGCAGTAAGGTGGCCAGTGACAGGAATATGGCTGGCAGCTTGGCTGCCTGCTTCAGTCCTGGCTTGTGCCTGTTAAAGAGTAACGATGGATTTGCAATCAAAGGCTCATGGTTGTGTGCTGACAGCTGAGCTTGAGTTGTGGTCTGTTGTCTTCTTACCCCTCGCTCTTCCCTCTGCTGGGTCTGCCTGAAACAAACTGGAGAGTGTGTCTGGGCTAGAGCTAATCCTAACTATAACAACAACTTGTTTCATTTTTAATCTGGATCAGCTTTGGTTCAACAAGTAGCCTCAGGTCTGTTTGTCATCACCCAGTTTGGAGGTGGAGGGGAGGAGGAGTGTGAGAAAATGACTGCTTCATGGTACCCTGTCGTGCTGGCTCAAACATGTTGTGAAATTACTGTTTTAGTAGTCTAGGCATCCTTTGCTTATCAGTTAAAATTAGAAAATAGTTTCAGTCCATTTCCAGCACTCTAGATACGATCTTAGATCACTTCTGCTACAATAACAGAAAGAATTCTGATGGGAATGTGCCATAGAGGAGGAAATGAATGCTTGTAAAATTTGGATTGCGGCTCCCCCTGTTGGGCTTTTGCAGGAGTTGTCACACCAAAAAAAAACATTTAGGTTAGTCAGTCTTGCCACATTTAATTCAGGAAAATCCCTCTCCCTACAAGCCTGACATAAATATGCAGTGTTTTATGATATTGTTTAATATTAAATACTGAGATCTCATAACCAGAAGGCTGAGAAGGCAAGTGTGGGAATTTTATACTAGATTTAATCTGAAAGAATGGTTACAGCTAATGATCCCATTCTTTTGAGTCTTTTAATGTTGCATTACCAGAGATAGTGTTAGAAATTGAGATTTCCTCTGATATCCACCCTTTTGATGAAACTTTTATTGGAGTGGTTGAATGAAATTAGACTTTGGTGGCAGCCAGTGATATCAGATATGTTCAGCTTAATGGAGTAGTGGGGATGTGTATGTACAACAGAATCCACCTTGCTTCCATTAAGAACCATGAGGAATTTGAATTGGAAATCAAACTATTTCTTTTCCTCTTTTAATTTTAATTCTCAAACCTAGCAAAACTTAAGAAATCTCTCATTTTCCATGTGGTTAAGTGCAATATTTGGGAAATAGGCATAAAATACTCTTAATTCCAGTATTTGCTGTAATATTTGTTGCAATATTATATAAATATTTAAAGAAAAAAAAAGTACAGAGAACTGTAACCACAAACATTGCAGAAAATGATTTTCAGTCAAACAGCTTATATCCCTTCACATCTAAACAGAGTTATGTTAGAGCATTAGGTTTTTAGCAGTAGGAAGTGGTGATTTTAGATTCTATTAGATACAGAAGATAATTTAAAGGAATATCCATGTTGTTTACTTCAGAAATTTAAAAGTCACTAAAAGAAAAGGTGGAGGTTTCCAACACCAGTGCTGTTGTGCAGTCCCAGTGGATGTATTTTATAAAAGGTGTAGAAAGTATTGCTTTTGAGGCTGTTTCTCTCTTGGATTACTTGACTTATTTTAAGGTAAAGAAATCACAGAGAGAGATTGAGTGGAGGCCAAATTATGCCTTTACTTTTTGAAAGCTTTGCTCTGTATGAATATGAATGCCTGTGTGTGAAATAATTTCAGCACACTGATTCCAATACATGTTTTTCTCCAAGGCTTGCTATGGAATCTTAAAAGTACCTGAAGGGAGCTGGCTGTGTCGCACCTGTGTCCTGGGAATACATCCTCAGTGCCTCCTCTGTCCCAAAAGAGGAGGTGCCATGAAAGCCACAAGGACAGGGACCAAGTGGGCGCATGTGAGCTGTGCTCTTTGGATTCCAGAGGTAAAACCCTAATTTCTCTCCTGTCCTCCTCCTCCTTGTTCCATCCTCTGCCTTTTTACATTCTCATGATTTAAGGTCTTTGATGTAATACTGGGCTTTATTCTGATAGGCCTGTGAGGTCTGGGAGAGAGTCCAACTTGTATCTATTAACGAGTCACTTTGTCACCTCCATTTACTCAGCACTCACTTCTTGGTGTCATTATGGTATCTGTGACCTGCTAGAAAGGGTGACTGATATAAGCTGTATCTTACAGCTGCAGCTTCATTGTCTGTCATATTTTTTTATGAATTTGTGTGCTCAGATACGTGTGTAATTTAAATTAATACCTCTACTTTTTTTGGAGTTATGTTTTTTTTAAAGGTCGCCTGCACTGCATTATTTCTATAGGACATATGCTGAGATTTGTAGCTAAAGTTTCTTTGAATTAAAATTTTTCTAAATAGTGGGGAGATCAAAATTTTTATCTCCATGTTATATATATCTTGTAAGTAAAGGCTTTTTTGATATGTCTGTGCATAACATATATGGAGAATTTCGTAATGATGTTTTACACTTTCTCCTCCATTTTAAATTGAGTTTAGCATCACAGTGTAGTTCTGTAAAACAGAAACTTCACTTAGGTATAGATGGAGTTTGTGTTTAATTTTGCACTTGGAATATTTATGTTTTATTTCTGGTAAGATTCACAAATCCATTATGGTGGGTGGTTTAATGTGAGACAGTAGCCAGATCTGTCAGCACCATGAAATCAGAAGTATTTTCTGAATCTTCTGCTCCCAAGTGCAGACAGACCTGATGTGTGCGCAACTTTGAGGAAGATGTAAAGATTTTGATTTTTTTTTTTTTTTTTTTTTTTTTTTACTTAGCAACTTAGTAATTCTTAGTTGTCTCAGGCATAAATATCTGCTTCTTAAGGAGATTATCTTTGCAGTTGCTCTTTTCCTTTCAGGCCTACTTGTAGTTTCTGTCATCTCTTGCACCTTTGAGGGGAGAGGAGTTGAGAAAAAAAAAATATATATTTTTTAAAAATCACTTCTCCTCTTATGCTTATGAAGTATCTGGACTGGAAGCTCTCCTGGCTCTGAGCTGACTGGTTTTTCTAAGAGGTTTGTTCTGCATCTGGTTGCTTGCTGTCCTCATCAGCAGAAGAGGAACAGTGAGGTTTGTGAAGGAGGCGATGGCTGAGCAGGAAGCACACTCTTGGCTTCCTGTCTGCCCAGCTCCCTCTGGCTGAGGAAGAGAAGCTGCTGGGGGACACCCAGGGTGGGAAAGCTTGAATCCAGCTGTTTCCACAGCCCATTCAGTGATTCCAGGACACCTCCTCCTCTCCACACCAATGCCAAGTGTGTCAGGCATAGTGAAGAGGTGGCACATGCCTGCAGGCACGGGAAATGCCTCTTGGATCCCTTCTCTCCAGCATGTGTGTAGTCACTTGTAAAACAATTCAGTTACCAGAGAAGCCAGGAGAACCCTTTGTAAATCTCTACTAAAATGGCAGGTCAGTTCCCATCTGGAGTGCCCTTATGTTCTGCAGGGAACAAGAAAGACAGAGTTTAAAGACCCAGGGATGGATGCTTTAGGGGAGAATGTATATTCTCATTTATCTATCTTTTTTTCTTCCAAGGTACTAGCATGCTGGAACTCCCTAAAAGAAACGTTAATTTTAAAGTCACTGGTATTTCCTCTTATGGCCCTAACAAAGTGGAGCAGGGCAGAAAGCAGGGAGGAAGGCTATAAACATGTCTGTGTCTTGTGGCAAAAGGTTCAAAGAGGCTTCATGAGTCACCAAGTGTAGTCTAGCATTGCTGCAGTCAATTGTGCCAGGTATTCTCCTGCATTAATTCATTTAGCGCTGTGTAAAATCTCTTTTCTTCCCTGCCTTCCTCGTGAGTTAGTGCTGCTTAAAGGCTTTCTTTTCACTTCCTTGACTGATTGGGATGATTGAAGGTTTTTACTTTCCAAAGCGTACTCATTGATTTATATCGTTTCTTCTTCTTCCTTTACTTTAGTATAAATGTGTGGTCTATTTCATGGGTTTTTTAAGAGACGTTCTTCTAAATTAAAAAAAAAAAAATCATACAAGGAAACACTGATACCAGAAAACCTATATTGAGTGTTTTGAAATTCAAGGTGTTTCTCTGCCTTAGATAACCTATTACAGGTATGTCCTCTGCCAGCAATGTGGTGTTAGCTGAAGCAGAAAGCAATAATTCCCTCTGGCTGCGGAGGAAAGATAAAATTGACTGTACTGAGCAGCTGTGCTCAAGTCACTGGGCTGCCCTTCCCAACCACCGATGCAGATCCTTGTGTACTGATGCAACTGTTGGTGGTACAGTTAGCAGGGAAGCAGAGGACAGCAGGGAGATTGATCACGTGCATAACAGTTGCAGATAATAGGCTTCAACAACCCCTTATCTTCACTCTCTGGCTCCTAGAACTTCAGAGTATAACAGTCAAGATGTAACCTGATGCAAGGTGAATAAATGGAGAAAATTGCTGCATGTTATGACAGATGGATTATTTCTGCCTTGGAATGGGAGTTCTTGGGGGTTGAAAAGGTTGAACTCTGCTCTCTGGACCCCTCGGGAGCAGCAAAGTTCAAATGGGCTTTGCCTTGACTCCTCTCTGCAGGAACATGCAGGTGGCACAAGGCCAGTATAAATCAATTGTACCTGACTCTGTAAGTGCCTCTTGGTGCTTTTACAAAGTGGCGTAATAGCAACAGTCAGCATTAAAGCTGAATGAACAGCATTTCCAATATAAATGTTTCCTGATCTTATGAGTCTCCTCTGGGGAAGGAGCAGGGAGAACATTTAAGGGGACAGAGAGGGACAGGGAACAAGGTCTGTGTCAATTCCCAGCTCCTGCTGGGAAGCCCAGTGGAAAGCTGACGCTACTCAGTCTCCAGAAAAAAAGTAATGACAGAGTCTGGTTTCTTTTTGAAAACAATGTAGACAACCTGAAACATTGATGCATTCCCGTAATTCCTAAGGGAAGTCTTGTCTCTCAGTGTAGTGGTAACAGTCAGTCTTTGTACAATATTGTTTTAGAAATACCTGTGAAACTTGTAACCAGCTGTTTTTGAGCATGGTCAAGTTAGGTTCATGAAGGGCTCTTTCCTTTTGAAAGCAATAAACTTACAAGTGATGATGTCCAAGTGCATTACCATGTTTTAGTTGAACTACTTGGGCATTCCAGGGACAGTCTTGTCACTTTTCCACCAATTTATAGGAAGGCCACAAGAGGTTAAATTGTTAGTCATGTCTGTCTCATGAGTGCATCATGTATTGCCTGACTGTTCTTTTTTAAAACCTGAATCTTCTGAAGCATTTCAGTGTCTTCCTAATGAAGACTTTTGGAAATGCCGTGCAGCTGCTTGACATCAGAGTATTCCACATGTGGGCTTGCACTTGGCAGATCAGAGAGGGAAGTACTGTAACAAACATTATCTTGAGTCAATTTATGTCATTAATTCATGAACTGGTTTTTTTCCTAATGTGGAAATGATGAACCGAGTAATCTCTTGCAAAGCTGTTTTTTCCACCTACTTAAATGATACTTAAAGCAATGTGTGATTAGGAGAGAGTAGCAAAAATATTCTGAGCATAGCAACTGTGACTTAGCACTGCTATCTTTGGATAAGTCTACCTCACTGAGGTCTGCTGAAGTAAAGCTTTTCATCCTAAGGGGTTAAACAGGTTTTAAAATTAATATCTGCATCCCCCAAAGGGAAGCTAGGAAATTCAGCTTTGTCTACTGGCTCTTGTAAAGTTGCCAGTTTAATTATCACATGTTAAACTAATTCATACAACCCAGATTTTCCTGGGTGCCTCTTACCATGGAGTTAATCTATGAAAATTACTGTAAATTAATGCTCTTAAAGTTTTCTAGAAAAACAAAATAATTGTTGTTAAATTCTTGTTCTTAACTGCTTTTTTTAAGCCATCAGCTTTCTTCTGGTGCCACAGGAGCCTCCTTTCTTTGAATTGTTAGGTGTGACCCCTTTGGCAAGAAGCGCATATTCCTATCACAGGAAATACAGATCTGCTCTATTCAGATGACTTGTTTTTAGAAAGTGTGGGGAGCTTCCTAGCTAGTATCAGCCTTGTGGTTTTGGTTCAGCCAGGTAGCCCTCCAAGGCACACAACTGCTGAATCCAAAAAATGTTGTAAAAGTGCCACAATCCAAGCTTTTGGAGACTGATGTTCTTGGGACAGTTATCCCATTGTAATCTTTTGCCATGTGTCATTCTCATACTGGCCCGGTTTTGCATGTTAGTCATTCAGAGCTGGCCAAATTTTTGTTGCTGTGCTTAGATAAATCCTGTCAGGAGTAGCTCAGGGATGCCTACAGATATAGATATATCTGTTTTGATTTCCAAATCATGGATGAAAGTCCTCATTTCCCTGTGTAGACAACAGGCGAACTGAGAAACTCCTGTCACAATGGATAAGGGGAAGTTAATATAACAAAGAATAGGAAAAGCTATTTGTCTGTATCTGTGTTTTTTTCCTTTCTTTTAGTAATATCTATAATATGGTCTAGCAGAGACAAATTGCTTGTCCAGACTAAGTCTGTGAAAACTGGCACAAGACAATATATCCTGCTTTGCAATAAGAGAAGTTGGTTGTATTTTTTCTCAAATTATATTGGATATAGTCCATAGTTAGAAAAGTGTATTAGGATTATCTCTTGCAGTAGGAATGCTCAGTGGAGAGGCAGAGCTGGCAAGCAAGGCTTCTCCTGGCTGCTGACTGATAGATCTGGTTCTGTCCCAAATCTTGAATTGACAAAAATAAATACTGTAGCAGATCTAGGAATTTTATAGAAGGAACTTTTCAGGAAAAGTTCTTGTTCCTGTTTTGTTCTGAGAGGCTTGTATTTTGGCACTTATAAAGTTAGATCTGTGAAATCAGCTCAGAGGGAAAAAAAAAAACCAACAAAGCCACAAGGGAATGGAAATGAATTTAAGTGTCACTTGCTGCAGTCTCTCAACTGGTAGTGGTTTAGGAATGGTGTTCCCCAATTTAGTGTTCCCACTGAAGAACTTCAAGCCGTGCACCCTTCCCCTTCCCTTGCAGCAGGCTGGAAAGGGGATTTGGAGGCACAAATGGTAAGGGTCATGGATTGAGATAAGAACGATTTACTGGAAGCAGCAGTGAAATAAGAAAAACAAAGAAAAGCAAACAGTGGGAACTACAGTATCAGTAACAGAAGGAGCCAGCACTATCTGCCCACTGGCTTCACACCACACTTACCTGACCAAAAGAGAGCCCTTCCCCCCACTGTCAGAAAATGATATGAGCTGGTATAGAATAACCTCTGGGTCCTAGCCACGCTACCTCCTGGCTACTGCAAAAATTAACCCTGTCCTGTCTGGAACCAGGACACTGGTTCATAACAAGAGCATGCTGTAAGTGCCTCAAATGTTTTGAATAATTGTAACTTTTAGTCACCAGGCTAAACTGATAGTATTCCACACTACTGTCTGAATGTGGGATCTTTTGGGCTCCCTTTCTGAGAAGTATGAGCACATGGAGAGCTTGCAGGAGGAGAAATGAATGAATGGTTTTCTTCTTCTGGTATAATTGGAGAGCTTGGGTTTTTTGGTTTTTTTTTTTTTTTTTTTCCTTTGATAACTGTTTTCTACACTGCTTTTTTTCTTTACAGGTTAGTATTGCTTGCCCAGAAAGGATGGAGCCAATCACAAAGGTGTCTCACATTCCACCAAGTCGATGGGCTCTAGTGTGTAGTTTATGCAAATTGAAAACTGGTGCTTGCATTCAGGTACGTACTTGTCCCATAGTGGCTGCAGGGGTGAATCTGTCAGAGGGGCAATTTTGGTTTTGCATTTTGTTCTTCCTGTGTTCAGAGATGCTTTACAATGAAGATGACTGGGATAGTTGTCTGCTTCTTCATAGCCATTTGCTATCAAATTAGTTGACTAGACAGAGATTTAAGAATTAGTCTAGGTTGCTGCCTTTTGAATAAGGCTGTGGTGTCTAAGAGCTACTACTGCGCATATCAAAGGTGGACAGAAAACTCCTTCCACTGATCTCTCTTTGCAAACAAGGAAATACTATATTGGGTAATACCAACTTCAGAGGGATCAATATTTTTAAGAATGTGTAGGAAAGTGGTTTTGGTAGGGATGGATTTTCATGTAGTTGAGGTAATTATGTCCTTTTATTCTGTTTTGCTGCTACTGTTAGTAATTGAGGTTTTTTGTTTTGTTTTGTCTGTAGTGCTCCGTGAAAAGCTGCATCACTGCCTTTCATGTCACCTGTGCCTTTGAGCATAGCTTAGAGATGAAGACTATCCTAGATGATGGGGATGAGGTCAAGTTCAAGTCTTATTGTTTAAAGCACAGCAAGAACAAGCAGAATTCCCTGCCTGATGTTGAGGAGCACCCCAAGAGCGTGTCAGAGCAAACAGAGAGTGAGAAAACGAGCCTACGAGCCCAAAAACTCCGAGAGCTGGAAGAAGAGTTTTACTCACTAGTAAAAGTGGAGGATGTTGCAGCAGAGCTGGGCCTTCCTAAACTTGCTGTAGACTTCATCTACAATTACTGGAAATTAAAGCGAAAAAGTAACTTTAACAAACCATTGTTTCCTCCCAAGGAGGATGAAGAAAATGGCTTGGTGCAGCCAAAAGAAGATAGCATTCATACTCGTATGAGGATGTTCATGCATTTAAGGCAGGACCTAGAGAGGGTAAGAATTAACTTGTTTTGAAATATTTTTGAAAATAGTATTTGAAAAATAGTATTTGCAGGTGAGCGAGGTCTTTCTTTGTGGATGAAAGTGAGAAAGCAAAGTGAGATGATTTTAAAAATAATAATTTAAAAAATAAAAACGTAAGGCCTTCAACTCCAGTCTTTTGATATGCTGCACTGCCTGCTGCAGAGACTTTCAGGAGCTGCCCCTCTCAGTTCAGTGAAAGATCCAATGTGAAAGCAGTGCTTCCTGACTTGCTTAAAGGCTATTCCTTTATGTGTTTAAAGATGCTTATTTCTATGCACAATGAACATATTTGGTAATTGACTCTATGATTTCAACTTCAGCTGAGTAAATATTTAAAAAGTGAAGAAATTTATTTGACCCACTGTAGTGGTAAAATAAAGTGATACAGATTAGATGAGAAAAAAATGTTACTTTTACTAAACAAAAAATAAAGAGTACGGCTTGTTACCATTTGGAGGCTGCCCATTAGGTTGGCCTGCAATTTTCAACTCCTTAAAGGTAGGTAGTGAATGTAAAAAAAGTAATAAAATAAAATAGATGTGATGAGGAGAGGAGAAGTAAAAGCACAAGAGTGGTAATAGTGTTGTAAGAAAAGGGGAAACAATATTGGGGAGAGATCAACATGGAAATACAGAGAGATTGTTGGAGCCAAGATTTGCACTTGTCAGTGTAACTGTTGTCTTGAATCTATCATAATCAATCTTAGATCTTTTACAGAACTGCTTGATATGGAAGCTTACTTTAGGAAAAAATTTAAAACTCATAACATGCGTCAGATGGAGGGTTGGTATTTGGGGTGGGTTGTTTTTTATTTTTCAAGAGACCATGTCAAGCTTTTTGTTTGATAAATGTTTGGTTTGCACCAAATTTTGTTGAAATTTATATACTTACTCTTAGAGGAGGTGATTTATAATTTGAAATGCTTGTCTCCAAGTTTCTGAACTTCTTGTTCAGTATTTTACTCTGTTGTATCTTGGGATAAATATAAATTTGGGAATCTTAGAATTTTGTTTCTAGGTAAAGAGATTCCAGTTCTGAACAGATGGAACTGAGTGCTGGGGAAAGTGTGTTTGGCAGATACCTTTCAGCCAGCCCCTATGCTGCTTCTGTGTGTTTAAAGCACTTTTATGTGTTTATCAAGAACTTTCAGTGTCTCTTCTTATTCTATTGCCTTAGGTGGAAATGTTGCTATTAACTCAAGTAGTAAAAGTAGAATTCTGTGGAACAGAATCAGAATGGTTTGGGTTGGAAGGGACCTTAAAGACCATCTAGTTCCAATGCTCCTGCCGTGGACAGGGACACCTTCCATGAGACCAGATTGCTCAAAGCCCCATTCAATCTGGCTTGAACACTTCAGAGATAGGGCCTCCACAGCTTCTCTGGGCAACCTGTTGCAGTGTCTCACTGTTAACAATGTCTTCCTTACACCCAATGTAAACTTATCCTCCTTCCATTCAAAAACATTACCTTTTACTGTCACTGCAGGGTCTGCTCTCTCTGTCTTTCTTATAATCCCTTTTCATATAAGGAAAAACTGCAATGAGGTCTCTCTCCAGAGCCTTCTCTTCTCAAGGTTGAACTTTTTTTTTTAATGCATAGTTAGGTTTATTCAGTAATATTCAGAGGAATTTTACCAAGGGATTTTGCATGTAATGTTTTGATTCTGTTGTTGATACGCTTTTTAAACTATGTCTGGATTTATTTTCTTATTGCCTGTTAAGTGTCCTGTTATTTCTCCATAGGTAAGAAATCTCTGCTACATGGTAAGCAGGAGAGAGAAACTGAAATTGTCCCACAGTAAAGTACATGAACAGGTCTTCAACTTGCAAGTCCAACTCATTAATCAGGAAATTGCTGCAGGTAATAATATAAATGTAAAATATTTATAAATCCTGCCTGTATTTAAACTAAAGCAGTGTATTCTCTTTATGTTCCTGGTTAGTACTTTTAACATATAAAAATGCCTTTAAGAATTTTGTTCAAGTACATAATCAATCAAAGTAGCAACACAGACAGAACTCTATAATTGCTTAAAATATTTACTTGAATATTTCTTTATTTTATGGCTGTTTCTGGTATATGCCTATTGCTTATCCCTGTGGCACCCAGATAGCAGAAATGAGCTGGTGGTGAACTCTGAGTTTCTGCACTGTTGGGTTGCTGGTCTGTGGCACTGGTTTCCCACAGCAAGCTCTACCCCTCTGGTTGGTTCTCCAGCTGAAAAGACTTTTTTGCTTGCTGTCAGTAGTCAGTTCCTTCAGGCAAGGGAAAGAGTGACTGATGGGAATTGCTGCTGTTCTCATGTGCCTTGTGCATATCATGAGCAGTGCAGATTTCTTAGCTTGCCATCTGCAGTTGCTCTCCTTCCTTCAAATGGAGTTTAAGTACTCTGGTTATTAATAGGGACTAGTGACTGTTTGGGAATGCCAAGGTGCCAAATCCCACTCTGCCCTTCACATTTACAGGAAGTTTTTAAAATAAGGAACACAGTATTTGGAAAGAGGAAGAGCGTATGCATACCAGTGTAGTTAGTGCAATTTTTTTTTAATAGGAAAGGCCGCTATTTTTCTGTGTGAAATTAAGATCTCTCTGTCTTTCAAGATACATAGTTGACTAGTTCAAGGTGAAGTCTTTGTGCATTTTTTTCTCTGCCCCTGAAACATGGATAGGTTTTGTTAGTACTGATAAGGTGTTTTCTTTTTTTAAACTGCTTTAGATCAGACTAGTACTTCATGGAAGCAGCGGCACTCTGAAACTCCTTGCTTTTGTGTAAATGCATTTTATTAGAAATGTCTACTAAGTTTTTTAATGTATTTACAAATACAAGTACTTATTATAATAGCTTGATACTTGCAGTGGGTGCTGCATACATGTATTACCGTAAAAAACTCATATGTTGAGGTAAAAATACTTTTAAAGTTTAGAGAATTTTATAATACAAAGCAGAGAGTTGAACTAAGTCCAAATTGAAACTCAGTTTGAGGCATTGTTTTTTCTTCATCCAAAACTGAATATGAGCCTTTTTTACGGCTTTGTTGGAACAACTTCAGTCATATCTCAAAACGGGTTCAATTCACTGGCTTAAAGCCCCGTAAAAAGGGCACATTGTTGTTTTTAATGGAAATATTTAAATGCTTACCTAAATTCCAAAGCAGTGGATAATTTGGAACAGTTTGGTTATCCCAACTTCTCCTTAATGTCCTAAAATAATTTCACACTAATTATTTGCAAATGCTTCTTACTGTTGCATGACCGTGTAATGGACTATAAAACTTGTTACGGATGACAAAAGAAATTACCCTTTTTTAACAAGCCTTTTTCTTTTTCTTCTGCTTCCTCGCCTCTTTCTCCTGTAGGCCATACCCTGACAAGTGCACTAGAGAACACACTGTTCTACCCACCTCCCAGGATCACCCTGAAGTTAAAAATGCCCAAATCAGCATTAGGAGACTGCAAAAATAACTCGCTGAAGCCTGGCAACAGACCGCTTTCTCCTGACAACAACAGCACTATTTACAGCAAACGGAGTGTGCCAATGTCAAAGGAATCATTTGAAATTAAGGCAAAATCTTATGCCAGGTATCAGCATGACAGCAGAAGTAACGGGTTGCTGGCAGGGATTGGCAAGCCTCGGGGTGAGGCAAAGGATTCTGGTCCCACGCAGCTGATGGAGTTTCACCGGGGCCAGCCATCCGGGAAGCCTTTAGCATTCCAGGCTGCTTTGCATGGACAGTCTTCCATTGGAAATGGGCGGGTGCAGCAGGAGAACTCAAGGCTGGTGTCCAAATCCAATGGTCTGATCGGCAGGGCTGGAGATGTGAGCCAGAGAGACAGCTCCAGCCAGACGTCCTATGAACAAGAGTCCGTGCTCACGGCTCACTTGGCCAGCCAGAGTGGATTCCGAAAATCCACCATAGAACATTTCAGCCGGTCCTTTAAAGAGGCTACCAACAGTCTGGTGAGGACCACGGAAGATCTCCGGTGCTGTGAAAAGCCAACAAGGAGACTTGCAACGAAAGATCGCTTGTGGAGCAAGCAGACACTTGAAGGTGCTCCATACCAGGACAATGATGGGTACTGTCCTGACTTAGAGCTGAGTGACTCTGAAGCAGAAAGTGATGAAAACAAAGAGCAAGTGAGGTTAAGACGAAGTAGCTCAGAGAGAGAAAGCCCAAGTAAGGACTTTGGAAGAGACTGTCACAATAGAAACAAAAAGAATATGATATCTCACAGTTCGGTACAAAGGTGATTAGAAGCCCCCACGGGGTAATTCAGCCTTTATGTATTCCAGTGTACCAGTACAAAGCTCAGCATCAAAAGGTTCCAGAAAATAGTCTAGGACCTATTTAGGAAGAGCTGTAGTAGGGGATGGGGGAGGGGAGAGAAATCAGAGTAGTTTTGCTCAACTGTGAATTGGTTTGCAGTCTTTGCAAGGTTAGCTCAGTTATCCACAAAGTCACGTGCAAATCGTGTTTTATCAGAGGGCAACATCTGGGAGAGCACAAAGCGGTTAATTGTGCAAAAATTCAGGAAACCGCTTCCCCCTTGCTAGCTTAAGTGCAAGGCACTGTTCATGTGGAAGCAGTCTCGTGGTGGTGGACAGGTTTTAAAGAAGTCCTTGCATTGCTCTAATGTGTTGCAGGAGACTGCAAACGGAGACACTGAAACTGCGTTGTTACGGCACCTGCAGTATGGCTTAGATCCAGCAGCGCACTTGCGGATGTGTTAGGGAGTTAAGCACGTGAAAAGTCCTGCTGGTTTCCCCTGGGAACGTTGGTGCTCAGATACCCTTGCACATGCCAGTGTGCTCTGCTGGATCAGGCCCAAAGTGACTACTAAGCGACGATCCGCTTCTGCAGGAGGCTTTGAGCTGCAGTGGTGTTTGCAGGCTTCCTGCGGAGGGCGGAAGCAGGCGTCGCTGGCGCTGCCAAACTCGCTGACCTCTAGACGTGCCCCCATTTCCCTGCTTTTGCTGAAGGTTGTGTTTCTCTTCACAATAATTCGCTTATTTTGTAAATATACAACTTCTAGTACTTCGGTTTTTTTAATCTCTGTACATAGATGCTTGTTGTGGGATGCACTTGTAAATATTTTACCCAGCTAACAAGTACAGATGGCTAATTTTGTGGATAGTGTTTACAAAAGTAGATGTACTACTTCAAAGAAAAATGCTATTTGACACTTACATTTAGGCAATCACCGGTGATGCCAGGTTCCTCTTGAAACTGAGATTTCATATCCAGAGGTGTTTTTACCTGGTATTTTTAAAGTCAGCTGAATTAGAAATAATTTTAGCTGAATTTTTTTTCAGGTGCAAATTTTCAACCCTAGTTGCCTGAACACAGGCATTGGAGTTTTCTGGCATCTAGGTCTGTAAAATTTTAGCCAGTCATCATTTAAAGTATGATGGTTTAATTAAAAATGGTTTTTTTTTTAATTGCTGAAAATCTACTATTTTATTACGCTGCTTTTCAACCTCTGGATTAGTTGCTGTTTCCCAGTCTAACACATTTTTTGTAAGTCCTTTAAAATCAGTTACATAGTGATTAAATTTCAGCCAGTACTGATAGAGAAGGCAATGAATCCCTTTCTGTTTGTTTCAAAGACAGGGGATTTTTGTTTGAATGCAAACTGACTTCTTTTACAGATGGTGTTGTGTTGATCCACAAAGCGACTGCACTGTTTTTGTCTGAAATGCTGTACATTTCATAAACACGCAGCATCTTCTGTCCCCACATCACTGGCTGAAACAACCCATAGGTTGTATAGGACATGTTGTACAGCTCTGTTGAGGGTTCAGTTTTGTCTACAAAGAAAGAGGTGTTCCCTACACAGCAAGAAGATGACTATGCAGGATCTGAATATGCAGCAGCTCGTTTCGCTTCATAGATTTAATTTATTGCTTTTAGGTTGGGAAATGGCAATGACATTTTCAGATTTGTTTTAAACATTGAAATCTCCCTAGTTGCAATAGGACAAGCAGGTCAGGTGCTGGAGGACTCTTCAGTAGTGAAATAAAAAAAAAGTATACTTGGCCAATCTGCTCTGTTTGCTTCATGCATCTTAATTTTTTTTTTTTTATTTCTTGATTTTATGTATATTTGTGTAATTGATCTTTCTAGAGCTGTATCTTCAAGATTATTTCTTTTGGTGTAAATATGCAGTAGCAATTTAGGTTTCCACATATTTTATTTTTATGGGAAATGCTTTGTGTTCTAAGCCATGGGTCATTCAGAATAAGTAAACAAATGTCTGTTCATTTGTATTCTGGTTCTGATTCTCTTAGTTCTCCTTCAATATTTATTAGTAATCCTCTCTCACTGGCCATGAAATTTTATGAAGCTTTTATTGGGAACACTTATCTGGGAGGTCAGCAGAGTGTTCATGTTATTTTGTGGCTGGAAGTGTATGACAGAAGAGAGGGAAAATGGTGCTTCAGCAAAACTCAGCATTTCTGCTCTTCTGGGGTTATCAATTCAGTTGTTTCCAGTCTGGGCAATGGTTTTGCTAATTTTTACACGATTTTAATAGGCATATGAAGGAGCCCTTGGTTATGTAGTTCTCAAGTATTGTCCCCAAAGTGCATTTGCTAGTTTTTATTGTGCGTTCGGTGGCTAACTGTTTGAAGTATTACCTCTTAACCTTATTTGTCAATTTTTTGTTGTGTTTTTGCATTTTGTTTTATATATATAAATATATATATATTCAATTTTCCAAGATGGACTCGGTCTTTTTCAGATGTCCCCTTTTTACAAGTACTTTTTCATTAAATTATGAAACTGCTAACAATATTTTCATTTGTTGTGATTTATTCAGGGCTTTACCCTCTGTGTCTGGCAGGTTGTAAAACTCATGAGTACTGTGTCCATCAGGAATAAATTATTTCTGCAGATTTGGCAATACTTTAACAAGTGAAGTATCCGGGAAAACCCTTCCCCTTCAGCCTCCCCAAAAAAGAGTCGCTGAGCTCTAATTTGCTGTGTGTAGCAAATAGTGCAAGCCTGGCTTTTGTTTCTGCCTAGCTGAGCAAATGTAACAGACCATTTGCTGCCCTGGCCTCACTTTTCAATGTATTTGCTTATGCTGTAGTATGGCTGGTTTTCCCTGGCCGGACAAAGTGAGGCATAGAGGAAGAGCCGTAGCCAGGCCTTCTGTCTGATCCCCCTTCTCGTAGCCCCGCAGCTGAGCGCTCGCCAGTCTGCATGCAGAGGGCAAAGCGGGGCGAGCACGTTCCTGGGCTCGCAGGTTTTACCCGACCTTTTGCTGTAGTTCCCCCTGCTCCCACAGGCCGGTGCTGTGAGGTGCCTTGCTGGCACAGAGGAGCTGCTCCCTGGGCTAGAGCAGGGAAGAAGGAAAAATCAGATGGTGGAGGGAAAGGTGCTGGGCTAGCTGCACAACAGATCCCATAGCATCCCTCCTGCTCTGACCGGCTCTGCAGCTGGCAGCCTGCAATTAGGATGGGATTTGCAGTGACCCTCCTGCCTGCGATGGCTCTGGCAGCAGCAGAGTGAGTCAGGGTTGAGCAGCCAACAACACACTTGTGGACTGGCTTAAGGACTGGGGTGACTGAGTAGGTGGCCCCAGGCAGGCTGGAACTGCAGCTGGAGAAAGCTTGGGTGAAATGGAGCCCGAATCACTCAGCTGAAAAGCAAACAGGAGGTAAAGAAAATGGGGTAAAAGGCAGCAACGGTGCAGACAGAAGGGAAGAAAAACTAGCACTAGGAAGAAGTGTTGGACTGTCAGTTGTTTTTTCAGGACCAGGATTTCTTCTTCCCTAAAGGTGTCTTGCACCAGTTACCAGCAACAGAGTTCCTTGTTGTGACCTTCTGACAGGTGGCTTCTAATTCCCCCTCCACATACAGTCTGCTTGTGGCTGGGATGTGGGGACAGGGCCAAGGAAGGAGATTGGTGTCACCATTAATTTGGAAACAGCTGCTGTTGGTTTGTAGAATCCTTTCAAATAACTAAGTGTGCTTACTTGTTGATGGTAACATGGGCCAAGGACTAAAGGGGATGAGCATCATCATTTCTGCATTTTTGTTTTTGCCCTAAAAGAAGTGTTTTCAGTTATAACGTGTGTATATCACTTGTGGAATGTTTTCTTTGCACCATGAATCCCAAACAATTGAAGGAGAAATTACAAATGTTCGGCAATTAAATGTAAGCCTGAAACATTCCCTGATTTTGATGTGGTACCTCTGGCGGCCTGGCCTGGATGTACAGGCTGTACTGCAGACTCGTGATGTGGATCTGGTACCTGGGAGGGACCCAGCATTTAAAGCCTGCCTCTGTGAGCTGTGAAGATAATCCAGCGAAACCACTCAACCACTCATTTTGATCGTTGGGAATTTGGATGATCCCAGTACTTGTAAAGGTTTAGCACTGCAGGGAATTGACACATCTATTAGGAAAATATGCTTTTGATGCGAATTAAAGAACAAAAGCTCCTTGCACAACCAGGGAGCTTGGCATGCAAGGGAAAAATACCGAGGAAGGGCAGAGATGGAAAACAATGGAGTGCCTCAAAGCAGCTTCCTTAGGAAGAAGTGAAGACACACAGACTTCTGGGCTCTGGTTTCATGAGAGATGCCCTGCTACTGCTGCTTCTAAACCTTCCTTTACACCAGCTTCAAGGCTGAACTCTTCTGCCACTCCTGAGGTGAAACTCTGCGATATGTCCCCCTTGCAGAGATGACTCTGGGATAACTGCTGCCAGGCTCTGCTCCTACCCAAGTCAGTGCATCTAGCCGGATGTGACAGCTGCATGAAAGTGACTGCAGGCACAGACTTCTGAAAGAAAATGTTACATAGCAGTTGGGTAAGTTGTTTGAAAATAGTGAATGTGCATGCCTACTTCTGTTCCTCAAGTTCACCCCTCTGCAGAGAGCTTGGATAAATTTGTGTGACCACGTGATTGTAGAAGGGGAAGCAGCCTCGGATATTTGCTCATTAGATTCCCTGCCTGTGTATGCAGCATCCAGATAATCTTTCTTTTTTCAGTAGGCTTCTTTTCTCTAGGACAGCCTCCTGGATCCACCTTGCCCTGCCCTTTCTCTGGGATTCTTCCTTTGTTTCAGGCTGGGCAGACTCTCCCTGCCTTCCATTGCTTTCTCAGCAGCCTTGGAGCTGGGTATCTGCCTCGCCTTGGCTGCTTTATCTGATATACATTGTTTTAAATCTCTGGGTAGGCTCCATAATGACACCTTTATGGTTTCTTTTGGCTTAAACATCCTGAAGACATTTTTTCAGGTTTCTGTTTTTTCCTCAGGTGCTGCCCCCACCCACGCTAACCCAAGGAGGGAGCACTGAGGAGCAGGACACAAATTGTATTTTGACAGTTCTATAACAGTTCCAGAGTTGTTCTGCTCACCAAACCGGTGGACCAGTGTCCTGAGGAAGAATTTAAAACTTAGCACAACAGCAACATAAAAGGAAGATTCCATCAAGAAATCTCCTGATCATCTGGGAGCTCTTGAGCTTGTGACAGACTTCAAGAGTAGTACCTATAAAAAGAAAAAGCTTTATATGTCTTTTGGCAAAATGGCTCTGGTTATACCTCGGGAAGTGGAGGCTCTAGTGAGGGAATGAGTCAGCTGAGGGGGAAAAACACCTCTAAACCAGCCCACCCACTTCACCTGAAACCACAGTGTCTGGCTGCATTCCTTTGTAGTTCCTTATCTCAGAAGGGTGGTGCTGGGTAGTTTGGGAACCCTTGTCAGTGGCATTTTAGGCTCCATTTGCATATTTCAATGGCACCTGACCAAAGAGCTTTCCCTCCTTAAAACTGGCTCAGCTATTGTTCTCCTGTCTCCTCTACAATGAAGTAGGGGCATTGTTTCATCTTTTTCCTGATTAATCATTATACAGCTAACCAGACATCTCTCCTGGTTAAAGGAAGCACAAAGGCCTAAAAACTGAATGATCCAGGTGATGCAGATAATAATAAACAAGTTGTAGTTTACATTCATTACAAATGGTGAGTACATAAACCAGACTTCTCAAATTGTCTGGTTGAACACCTTAAATTAAAGCTCTGTGAAGTCACCCTAAATCTGCAGTTAATTTGAAATTTATTTTTGATTTGGCCAGAAGAAGGATTTGCATGCCTGCAAGCTGCAAACACTGAAAGCACTGTTGCTAAATCAGTTATTTGAATGAAAGATGCTGCCTTTCCCTGAAGTCCTGGCTCTGTTGCATGACCTCTGTTATGACTATAATTTTGCAGCTGCTGTAGCACATATCAATGCTCTTTTTTTTTATCCTGAGGCAAGCAAAATGCAAATCGAGGTCACATGGGGTACAAAGACCAGAAAAGTAAGGCATTAATGAAAAATGTCTTGGCTGTGCTCCACTGAAGAATGCTTTCTGAAGCACCCTGTTGCCCAACTGCTCGCAGTACAGAGCAGAGATCTGGAGAGGCACAGGCTGGGAACTCCAGATTTGTGAGGCAGCTTAAGGCAGCAGGAACTTTCACTGATTGGTGCTCCCATGACAAGTTGGAGGTGTGTGTGTCACAGTGTGAGGGTGTTCATGAAGCACTGGGGAGACTGGCTGCAGTGGGAAGGGTCACACATTTGCTTAAACATTGTATTCCTAAGTGAGAGATGCTTTTTCATGAGCCTGTGGCCAGTACAGAAGGAATTGTGCTGGAAGAAGTATGTGTAATAAACTGTAATAAGTACAGGGAACAATTGCAATTTTTTGTGAAAACTGGTCTTTAAAGGCTAAATACTTCAATGTGACTTCATGGTGATTTGATGCAATTCTTTGTAGAAAAGATTCCCTGTCTGAGATTCTCAATCCATTCTGCATTAACATGAGTGACAGTGATAAGTGTTAGGCACAAAAATTAGTCAATGGGCACAAATCTCCTAGTGCCACCTTCTCCCAAGCAGACATTTGCAAACAGGAAAATTGAGTACTTTGGCAAATGTTTTATTATGTTTAAATACACAACTGTGATCATTCAGACTAGTAAACAATTGAAACTTCTCAGTAGTTTGATCTCCCCTGGAGTTACTTGCTGCTTGCTAACAAGTAAAACTTGACCTGGATATACAAACCAATTCCAAGAACTATACTTGGCTGCAAACAAGTACATGGCAGTGCCAGCTCTTGTTTTCCACCGAACTGATTGCAGTGAATAATTTCATGCTTCTTCCTCTGCTCTTGCTCAGTGTTTTTTACTTGTCCCCCATCTGGGCACCCCTGTTGCTATCAGACTAGGAACAGCAAATGATAAAGCAACACACACTTCCTTCCAAGGCAGAAAAGAAGCCGTTTTATTAAAAAGCAACTGCACTTTTATAGGATAGATTGTGGAACACAGGAT
Organism: Tychaedon coryphoeus; assembly: GCA_013398595.1. Lineage (NCBI taxonomy): Eukaryota > Metazoa > Chordata > Aves > Passeriformes > Muscicapidae > Tychaedon > Tychaedon coryphoeus. Next base: position 1,265,526 of record WBND01000062.1, read on the forward strand.
AGAAAAAGCTCATTGGTCCAAGAAAGGCAACACCTCTTGAAAACATGCTTTTACCAAAACAGCACGTAGCTCACGCACTGTTCTGTGATCAACACCAGGTATCTATCTCTGTTATTAATTCTGTCGCTTCTGTTTTCTTTGAGCAGCTTGGGAAAATGCAAGCTGCATCTTTCCCTGAATCTTCACCAGTATCCACACACCCCCAAATGCAGTATTATCTGCTAGTAGAGAATTCCCACATGGCCACTTTGGTTGCCCTAATGGATTTAATAGGTTTATACTGAGGTAGTGACTCCTTGGGCTCCACTGCCCTTGGTACAGTCCCTGCTCTCAGCTGTACCTTGCCCATCTGCTGAGGAGGCCTGACAGGCTTCATACTCAGAGGCAGCTCTTGGGATATAGACAGCTGATATACAGCATTTGCACTTCATACCAGCTGTGGGTAAGGCCTAGAGCCTTCCCATCTTCAAGCAGGAAGGAGAACTAACAATAGTAAAGACTACAGGTGAAGGAAAAAAGACAAGGACCGCTCTAAAGATGAAGAAATAATGGACTCATAAAAGGGGAGAAAAACTGCAACTTTCCAGGAATGAGCAGAAGTAAAACCCAGTCTCTGTAGTACCTGAAATAGTCCAGCACCTTTTCTTGCCTAGAGTCATAGAGGGTGGGGGGATTTTTCCAGCTCTGTGGTGCTCTGGGCTGTTCTCCAGAACTGCTGAGTGCTTCCTGACTGGCAAGAAGGGTAATGGCTTCTGGCAGGCTCAGGGAACCTGCAGACTGGGTGAGGGCTCTGCCTTCACCCTACAAGGCCTCCTGCATCACAGATCTCCTCGTTGTGTTCTTCATGGTTGTAGATAAGTAAGAATTCCACTTTCCTGCTTCCAGAGAAAGCAAAGCAGGGGTGCTGCCCCATGTAACTAGAGATCCAAGCTTCAAATACATGGCACAGAGTTTGTGTTGTAACCTAGTGCTTACAGAAGCTGTTTATTTTTTCCCAAGGTGTGTGCCAGCACACAGCTTGTTTTGATGCCTCCAAACCGTGCTGGCAAATGCTTAAGTCAGCAAGGAACAGAGAGACTGGCCAGGTGAGTTGAGGGTGTATCTCCTGTTGTTGCTGGATTCAGTAAGCTCTTGCATTGTATCCCAAATGGCCTTGTAGTGTGCAAAGACAATGGGAGAGCAGTAAATGTGCCTAAGCTTTGTAAAAAGCAATAATTGTTCTTCCTTGCACTTAATGAATTCTTTGCGTGTGGTTTTTTTTAAAAATTTTTTCATCTTCATGTTGTAAAATGTATGGAAAAAAGGAGGGAGATGTGGCTCTCTTTTCTGGATGTTTCTCTATGTTGATTGTTGCTAATAATTTGCTTGCCTCAGGTCTGAGATGAAATCCTGCCATTTGTTGTACATGCAGCAGTAGGACAAAAAGAGAAATTCAGTGCTAAGCACCGAAGGAATGGAAGTCTGTAAAGTAGAAGTTAACTGCTCAGGTAAGGTGACAATAAGTTATCACATCAGTGCTCTATCAGAAGAAGCCTACATGAAACACATGTTGGTAAGGTCATGTAGCCCATGAACTTTACAAATATACCATATGTGTATATATATATATACACATACATACATATATACATACATATATATATATATATATATATGTGACCAAGTGAAGCCTGGGCTGTGACCACCTGCTTTATGAATAAATGCAACCAAATAAAAATATTCAACAGAAGATAATTGCCTGAGAAAGGATGTATGATAAGGAACAGATAAAATCTCTGAGAGAAACTGTGTGGGAGCTACCTCCTAAAAGACCCTGCTGGGTGCAGTGACTCTTGAGTAATGGGACTGCTACACGAGCCAGTTGGTGGAAGCCAGAGTTTGGATGGGGAAGAGGTGAATTTTGGAGCAGCTGAGTTAATTCTGGTTTCTGGGAACGCAACAGCAAGCCAGCCTGTGCCTGCCTTGTGCCCCTGAGTTTCCAGGAGGAGACACACAAGGCATGGAGCATTAAGAGTGAAGCCATTTGATGTCACTGATCCCAACAGGGATCACCAACTCCACGTCAAAAGGCTGTCATGGGATACTGAAGAGGAAACCTGGGATATAAAAAGTAGCCACTGCTTTGAGATTTGAGGCCTGGGAGATGTAGTGGCCACAGCACAGAGATAAGCAGGTGCAACAGCCAACTGTATTTGAAAATTTCGAAGCCAGCTGTTTTCCTTGTGCCTTTGGAAGTTCTTGAGACTATACAGCACGGGGAGTAAAAGAGGACAGGGCACGCTGAAGGCCCAGGATTTCTGGATAACCAAGGTGCTGCTGCAGGAGCTGTGAAGGATCCGTGGTGCTGAAAGTCAGGGCCGAGTCCCCGTGGCCACCTACACCAGAGCCAGAAGGCAGGGGAAAACCAGGCCTTTCGGAAATCAGCCTCTCCAGGGGCTGAGAAACCTGGCCACTGCGGTGGGAAAGCTCTTCTCGCTCTTTTCTGTCCCTGCAGCTCTTGGAAGCGGGGTGCCGAGCCGCTGCTGCTTGGACAGCCGCCAGCGCTCGCCGCTGGTGCTGGCCTTGCCCGGAGAGGAGGATCCCCGAGGGCCCGGCAGGACAGCGCGGCCGGGCGGGGCCGGCCCTGGCCGGGGGACCCGAGGCGCGGCCGCTTCGCCTCCCGAGCCCGCTATAAGAGCGGCGGCGGGAGCGCTCCTGCGGCCGGGAGCAGGCACGGCCGGGAGCAGGCACGGCCGGGGCGTGCTCGGGGGCTCGCTGTTGCTGGTCACTGATATTTATTAGTGCTGCTGCTCTGTCCCGTTCCCAGGCAGGTACGCAGGTAGACACACACTCACGCGTGTGTACCTGACCCGGCGGCACACGGGTGCGCCGGCAGCCGGCCGTGCGGGGGCGGGCCCGCCGGGAGCGGAGCGGGGCGGCCTGCGCCTCCCTGCGCCTCCCGCACCCCGAGTTCATTCCCCCTCCTTTTACTTTTATTATTCCCCCCCTTTCCTTTCCTTTTTTTTTTTCCCCTCTCCGTTTCGTTGCTCCCCGCAGGCCGGGGTGTGACACGCGGTGCCAATTCCCTCCGCAGGCCATGTCGTCCGTCAGGATCGAGTGCGTGGCCAAGGAGGGCTGCAGGATCGGGGAGTCGCCCGTGTGGGACGCGAAGGAGGGCGCGCTGCTGTACGTGGACATCACGGGCAGGAAGGTGTGCCGCTGGAGCCCGGTCACCGGGCACACGCAGGCCATTCCTGTGGGTAAGGAGCGCTGGAAAAGCCTGCTCCGTGTGCGGAGCTGCGTGCTGGGACTCGGGCTGTGTGCCTCGGCACGGTGCTCTGAGCGGGACGCCTTCCCTGCAGCCTGGCTGGTTTCCTCGGTGCCAGCACGCTGGGAGACACTAGATACAGACCAGACCTAGTCCTTTCCTTACGACGTTTTGCTCCTGAGCTGTATTTAATCTATTTCTTTTCCCAATAAGTTGTCCGCAGCTCGTTCTCTTTTGTTCCCACTTTGTCCCACTTCTGTTGGTGTCTGCCGTGGCTCTGATGTGAATGATCAATGCCCATAACATTTTCCGTATTCAAAGAAGATTTCCAGTAACGATTTAAGAACTTGATACTTTTTTAAGGTAGTGGTGTCACCAGCTAGAGTCTCAATGGTTCAAGTATTTTTTCCGTAAAGGAGGAGACATGCTAACTCGCATGAAAAAAATGATTGCAGATTTACTGCTGGATGTGATAAAGTAAATATTTGTGTTGGGAGACAGCTCCTTAAGTGCTTTCAGTACAATTTATTATTTTCTCATGTTCAATAACACTTGGTGAAAATCAATTTTGCCTACTGATAAGCTGTTCGCATTATTCACTAGAAACAGATCTGGGCTTATCTGCCTTTCAAATTACTGTAGTTACCAATTTCAAGATGAGAGAAGGCCTGATACTAATTTTGGAACTGTTGCTTCCTAGATTTAATTCCTCTTAGCTTAGCTGAGGGAGTGTGCTTCTCCCTGCCTTTCCCTCCAAACTGATCTACTGTCAAAGGTGGAGTCTTTTGCTTGTAGCCTCCCTGGAGATGTGAAGGCAGAGTTTGTGCAGTGAATGGTAGGGTGGCTGTGTCCTCATGCACCCCTTTGCTCTGAGGTGCTTTGTCAGGAAGTTATGGAGCTGTTCTTGTGGCTGTAGGGACACCTGGATGTCCAACAACTCCAGTGGACAGCTGTGCTTGGGAGCTGCTCCCCCCAGGGTCGGAGGAACACCCTGGGTGCTGCCCAGGAGGAAGGACTTCTCTGAGCCATGGCCCCAAGCCTTTTCCTGGGAGAGTAAAAGTAGACTTGCAATCCCATGCTCTGCTAGGAAAGCGCCTGCTGCTGGTACAGGCAGAAAACCACTTTTATTAGTGTGGCTATTGGCAATCTGAAGAGCAGCAAAATTGCTACATGTGGCAGGTGCCACACGCAGCTGAGGGGACTCTGCTGCCCTCTGTGCTGGCATGAGAGGAGTGGCACCAGAGTGTCAGTGAGCCTTGGCTGCTAAAGATGAGCTTGTAGTCAGGTGCTGATCTCCAGTGCTGGGAGCAAATAGCATTCAGATTTCTGTCATGGTGGTACTGTTGTCAGGACTCCAAAGGGAAGGGGCGTCCTCAGCCATGAGCAAACAGCTGGAAAGGAGCAATTCCTCTTGTCACCCAGTGGTGGCTGGTGGTGGTTGTAAGTGTTTGTGAAAGTATTACGTAATTATAACCCTGCGAAGCCATAAATACAAGAAATGTTCCAGTTTTGAATTAGAAAATTAGTGATTTGTCCCATTTATTAGAAAATCTTATGCCAGACTTTGTTGCCCTGCCTAAAGTTATTATTTCTTAGATTGCATCTGATTGTAGGCTTTTACAGAAATGTTATCTTCGCACTCACAGTTTTTTTGCTAATTCCTGTATAATAACCTGCAATTGGGGTCTTATGCATAATAGCTCAAGTGAGTGTAAACTGATCATGGAGCATTTTAGTTTTCTGTTTTGCTTTAGCTCTTGGGAAGCTCTGCCACTCCTTGGTGTGGTTTTGGTGCTGCTGGAGGTTTGTTTGAGCGGCACAGCAGAGTGTGGTGTGGGGAGGTGTCTCTCCTGCCCAGCGTGACCTGCCCCAGTGCAGACACACTCTGCCTTCATCGCTGCAGGGTTCATTTACACAGCAGCTGTGCTAAATAAACACAGTTGCTCTACAGCTATAGGCAATTGATTTTTCCCCTGGGGAACCCACACAATAAGCTATTGAAAAAAACACATGTTCCAGTCCCCCCTTTATAAACTTATCTTTTTTTAATAAAGCACCTATCACACAACTAGGTGCCGGTAATGATTATAGCTCCTGGTAGCAGTGGTAATACTCAAGTTCATGTGACATAATCTGTTTCTGTTTAAACATCAATTCTATTTAAACATTTATTTTGTTGGTAGAAAGGTAGGTTGTTTCTCTTGCTGAGGTTTTGCTGAGTTCAGTTGGCATGTCTAAAGTGGACAGAAAAGAAATGTCTCCTCATAGCACATCTCACATCTCACTTTTCAATTTCGCCCCGTTTCCAGATGCTCCTGTGAGCTCCGTGGCTCTCCGGCAGTCTGGGGATTATGTCATCACCCTAGGAACCAGATTTGCTGCTTTGAAATGGAAAGAGCAGCTGGTAACCACCATTACTCAAGTGGACAAGGATAAAGTAAATACCCGATTCAATGATGGGAAGGTGGATCCTGCAGGGAGGTATTTCGCAGGTATGCTGCAGTCTCTTTCTTCCCTCTGGTGCTTGCTGGCTTTTGGTGATAAGATTCGATGATCAGTTGTAGGTGCAGCAAGTTTTCCTTCATAGTTAAATGGTGGGGATTTTTTTTTTTTGTTGTCTTCAAACACAATTTAAACCCATTTACAAATCTGTTTATATATCATCTGGGTACTATCTAATCTGGACTATTTTGTTAAAAAGGGACCAACTACAGAGCCTATCTGGTTTAAAGATACTGGCTTTGCCTCTTCCCTGTCAGCTGCTTGTTTTGAATACTGGAAGGGTGATAGTAGAAAATACTTTTTCATTGAGAAATTTTTTCTATTGTGTGGTTTGTTCTCCGTTACTAAGAATATTATTTCTAAAAATCTAAGGGACTATTCATCCTGGAGATGAGAAGGCTCAGGGGATCCCACCTGTATGTATAAGTACCTGACTGGGGAGGGAGTAAAAGAGATAGAGGCCAGACTGTGCTCAGTAATGCCCACTGAAAGATCAGGAGTGGGAACAAACTGAAACTCAGCCAATTCTGTATGAACCTAAGAAAACTCTTTTACTGAGGATGATCAAACAGTGGAACAGGTTGTCCAGGGAGAGTATGGGGTCTTCATCCATGGAGATCTTCAACACCCAGCACTGGTGGGAGGAACCTGCAGTGTTTGACCCTGCTCTGAGCAGGGCGTGATCCTGGGTGATGTCCAGAGGCGTCCTCCAGCCTTAGCTGTGATCCTTTTCTTAAAAACACCATTCTGTGCTTCTGCTGTGTCGTTCAGTCCCAAGGCCAACCTTAACCTGCCTTTACCCAGCCTCTCAAGAGCCAGGGTCAGCTGCCAACTTCAACCTGCAAAGATGAGATTTGCTGTAAAAAAGGCTTTAATGTAAGACTCGTCCTGAGGGAGGAGGTAATTTTTTCCCACTCTCTCAGCTCTGTAAGACATTAAGATTTATTGTAAGCTAAATGCCGACCACACCTGTCTTAATATATGAATGACTGAATAAAACATTTTCCAGGAATTATTCTGCACACCATTTCTGCCACAGAAACGTCCAACAAAAGAACAAAGGCTGTGTTTTGCCACCTTCTGCTAAAAGCAAGCACTTTGGAAGTCCACCTTTCCCTCTTGCCTTTAACTCAGTTTCTTCCTCGAATTTCAGAAGCCCCCTGCACAGCTCCATCCTACGTGGCAGTGTGATCGCCATCATAGTGAGAGGCTGCCCCTGACCCTGGAGGAAAATCCATTTACTGTGAACCTGCTTTCTTCCCCTTTGGCTCTGCACAGGTACAATGGCAGAGGAGATCCGTCCTGCTGTGCTGGAGAGACACCAGGGCTCCCTGTACACGCTCTTCCCCGACCTCTCAGTGGTGAAGCACTTCGACCAGGTGGACATTTCTAATGGGCTGGACTGGTCACTGGATCACAGAACCTTCTTCTACATTGACAGCTTGTCCTACTCGGTGGATGCCTTTGATTATGACCTCCAAACTGGAAAAATTGGTATGAATGGCTGCATTCTAAAATATTTGTGCCTAAAGATTGTGATGTTTGTTTCCGCTCTGGTTGTTACACAGAGATGATCAGAGCTTTGGGAGCAATTACGCAGAAACCTCTTTCGAGCAGAACAACAGAAGCCATGTTAACATCTGCCTGCGTAGGCTCCTGGCTCAAACCAGTCAGGGTCGTTTGGTAATACTATAAAGTATTTAAATTGCATGGCAGTTTAAGTAGTAATCTGTACTACAGTTACTAAACACGAGGCATATCTGATCATCCAGTAAAAAGGACAAGGTGTATCTCATCTGTCTCTTCCCATGGCTGCGTGTTTCTTGTTACTGGCAGCACAGGCAAAGTGACAGCAAGCTTGTAGTCTTGTGCAAAACCTCTGCCAGTTTCCCTGGGTATTTTTTCCACTCTTCACCCTCTTCTGTGTTTTAAAATACAAGCTACTAAATGAAGATTCTGCAGAAAGAACAAGGCAACAGCGGTAGCAGTAACTCAAAGCTTCCTTCGTTAATTTAAAACAAAACAACGCCTAAAGGCCTTCTACAAGCTTGGGCAAAAGCAAAATTCCGGTGACTTGGACTAGTAATTTGCTTTTGACTATATGGGCTGTAGTATTTTACTTTAAAAGAACCCAGCCAATTTGATGTTTAGTTTTAAACCTCTGAATTCAAAGTAATTTTGGATGTAGCACCTTGTCCTAATGTCTCTCTGCTCTGGCTTGCAACTGAATTTTTCCTTGGGAAATAAGGTACTTCTCTCTCTCACTCCTTCTTGCTCATTCTCTCAGTGGGCAGTCTGACAATCCCCAGGAGCAAAAGGGAAACTCATTAAAAATACTGCTGCATATGAGAAACATTGAAGCTGTCAGAGCATAAAATAAACAATGTTGGAAAGTTTGGTTTAATTTTCTTTAATAACAGTGGATAAAAGTTCAGATAGAGTTGTTTGTTTTTAGGTCGATAGTGTGCCTTGGAAATTGATGCTTTTCCTAACTCTGTGTTTATGTAAGCTCTCAGTTTATAGATCTGAAGGTCAGTTTTGTGTTGGAACAGTGATTATTGGCACGTTCCAGCAAACTGTTTGAAAAGTCTCCAGCTGGAGCAACCTACACTTGAAATTATTCAAACTGCTTTTAGAACAAGTAATTAATTTTATGAATATATCTAACATTAATTTATTCAGTTATTCATTTAATACTGTAAGTAGGGAAAAATGAGTGGTGCAGTAGAAATGAATGCCAGAAAGAAGGATTATACTTTCAATGGATAGAAACTGATCCACAGGCTTTCATGCTGAGAAACAACTGTCTCGGGAAACAAACAGGGCAGCAGACACAATCTATTACTTTCATGGGAAAAAAAACTCAGGGCCTCAGCACAGCTTTTGGAAATAATAGTACAAATAACTCTGCTGGGCTGTGACTGATAAAAATTGTAACAACTGTCTCATTCAGTTCTGTGGTTTTTCTACCCTGCAGGCAACCGTAGGAGTATATACAAAATGGAAAAAGAGGAGAGCATTCCTGATGGGATGTGCATTGACACAGAAGGCAAACTCTGGGTGGCTTGTTATGATGGTGGGAGAGTGATTCGCCTTGATCCTGAGACAGGTAAGTCCTTGCAAAAGATGGACTGGAATTTTGTGTTAAACAAAACAAAATGAAGAAATAAAAACAAAGAATGAGAGGTGGGGTTTTTTTCACCTCACAGAAATAGTATATCTGCTCTTTTTTAAAAACTCTTTTTTTTTCTTATTTTAAAATTATTATTATTATTTCAAACAATTTTATGTCCCTGCTCTCACAAATTACCTTTATAAATAAATCTCCTTTGTTCCCAGCATCTGTTGTGTTGGAAAAGACAAAGTCACTAAGGAGTCTACTTGTGAATTGTTTGAGTTAGCATCCTCTTGCATCCTCCAAAATTAAGACCAGTGTTTATCTCATTGATAAATGAGAAAGATGACTTAAACCATTTTTGAGTCTTGTTTCTTCATTTAGTGTATCATTTTTGGCAGCCTACTGGATTTTATTACATGTCCCACAGGACACTAATGCCAGCAACATCTTTTTTATTGTTAGCAGTTATTTGCACGATCGATTTTGCAATGAAATAATTAAAAAATGTTTAATGAATTCCACAGCATTTTATCATTCCCACAGTGATGTCTTGGGTGTGCCCATTGTCTGAGTCTGTTGTTCATTGCTGGTCTCATTTGGACTCTAGTGACGTGCCAGGGATGATTTACTCTGGGTAGAAAACACATGTAAAGCACTCAAGGGAAACTGAACCACACTGGCTGCAAGGGGCCACTGGTGAGAATGGGAGCATGATTTTGTCAGATCCCAGACAGCACAAGTTTGCATCATGCAGCAGAAGAGCAATGCACAGGGGAGGGCTTGGGGTTTTGTGGGAGTGTGAATTCAGGGGCGCCAGTGCTTTGCCTGCAGCACACAGCAGACCCTGGCACATGTGCTCCAGCCTTGCTTCTGACTCTGCTGGAAACCTTTGCTTGAGGCTCAGGCTGTGCTTTCCCCCTCACCTTTTGATCTGTACCCATCCAAAGTCTTGCCAGCCTGTGGGATTTCTGCAGAGTCTGCACCCCAGCCCGAGGAGAAGGAAGCTTCAGTTAGGAGATGCCAGTGATGCTGGGACTTATTTCTGGACCCACATCCTCTCACTCTGGTGGGCAGAATACTCTTTGGTGACATCCACCAGCCCTCTGAATACCCTCCTGGGATAGATAGATTAAATAATTTTTCCTCCCTGGTTCATTATTTCTGCCTTTTTCCAGCCCAGCTTTTTTTTTTTTTCTTTTTTTTTTTTTTTTTTTTTTTCTCCCTGACCTTTTTTTTTTTTTTTTACTTTTTTCGCTTGTTTTCCTTTTCCCATTTGGAGGTGTTTTCATATGGGAAAGCTAGAAGAAATAGTGTCTATAAGCAGATGCATAGGGATAGTAAGAATACGGATGGCAGAGTATATATCCCTAATGCACTCCCAGTTTTTAACTATGCTCACAGATGGATGAGGTACTGATTTGTTGGTAGTGTATTTCTCTTCCATGAACCTGTTCTTCCCCTCACCCATGTCATAGCACCTGCAGGGAGCAGCGTTACAAAGTTTCACAGAGTAAGTGTCCATGTCAAAAAGAGCCACCTTTTTTTTTGTGAATACCTCATGCTTAGCTGCCCTCTCATGCTATCATTTTAAAGTAATATCTAAAATCTGAAATTTGCTGAATTCTGCATGAATTGTAATTCTTTAGGGAGATTACCCAGACAGGTTTGGAGAGAATTCTGTGAAAGCCTCTTTTAATGCACGCTGGCCATTAAGTGTGGCTTGAATGGCTGTCAGCCAGTTGCAGATACATCTGCTGATAAAGAGCTCATCTAAAGCACATGAGAGATTTTCAGGTTGCAGCGATAACAAAGCCTGGACTTTGTTTCTAGGGCAATGGAGTGAGGAAACTTGTTTGTTTGGCATCTTTCCTAAGTGAAGGTTTTGAGGTCCAGGGTGAAGCAGATTTTTGGGTCAAGGCTTCTTTAGCAGAGATAGCTGCTGCCTTTAGATTGAGGATGTGCTACAGGGAAAGGCTGGTGGCTTGTCCCACAGGGTTTGCAAAGCACTCAAGTGATGTCTTACTTACATGTTACCAAGTCTTGCCATAGCTTCTGGTCACTTAGTGACCTGCTAGGTTTATTCTTTAAATTGAAATCCTAGAACAATCAAGGCTGGAAAAGACTCCACAATCATCAAGTCAAGCCATCAACCAACACTGCCAAGCTCACCCCTAAACCATGTCTTTAAGTACCACATCTACATGGTTTTTAAATACTTCCAGAGATGGTGATTCCACCACCTCCCTGGACAGCTTGTTCCAATGCTTGACAACCCTTTCAGTGAAGCAATTTTTCCTAATGTCCAATCTAGACTGCAATTGAATATTTTATAGTTCTTCCTAGTGATTGTTTTTAATATCCTTTGACTTTTATAGCATCAAAAAGATTTGCAATGTTTGTCTCTTCTATAGAGACCATGCACAGAGTAATACTTCAAATAGATTGTAAAGCATCGAGGTGCAGATTTTCTTGAAACTCCAGGGAGACACTTCAGATATAATTGTTAGTTATATCTTCCAGGCTATTACCCATTGAGATCACTTTACAACTGCAACCCGGGTCTATCCCCTTGTCTTTGGGGATCATGCCTCTTTTCCTACAGTCCATGTTTTTTCCTTTTGAATGCCCTTCCCACTCACTTTGTCCCAGACTTGGTGTCAGTCAGTTTCTATGGTTCCCAACACCAAAGTTACTTTCCTGCCATTTTAATGCATCACTAAAATTACCTGCTGTAAGGGGACCAAGCCCTTTACACATGCAGTTGGGAAGACAGAGAAGTTACACATTTTGTAAGGAAATTCATGTGTATTAGCATATTTCCAGAAAGAGAAATTCACTTGTAGGTCCATAAAATAGGCATAATGGGAACAGGCTGTTATTGCCCAGGACTAGCAGAAATTTTGGAAAAATCTGCTGCAAGATGTCTTGACAGCCTTCTGGTTAGGGCTAGAGGGGATCTGCTCACTACCATCATTAAAACTATAGCTATTTGTTGGCATAATAAATGCGTAATATTATTTACAGTAGCGCTAGTTTTTTATAAGCACCAGACATTGTCCCATGATCCCTATTTTATGCCAGCTTGATTTGAGAGACTATTGAAATTTCAGGAAAAGCTTCTAGGAATTAATCTTCCTTAACCGCAGGCAGTAGAGGTGTAGCAGGAGGTACGCCTCCGTAACGCTGCACGAGGTCTGCTCGCTCCAGGCTGCCTTTGTAGTTAAAAGTAGAAAAGTCAGCAGGTCTAGGGCGTGATTCATGTGACTGTTTTAGAGAGGAATTCTATCCCATTTCCATTGACTCCATGGACAGCCTAGATGATGAGCTCAGATACGTGTTTGTGTGGTGGATGTTAGCATTTAATTAGAGGACAAGCTGGGATTGAAGTGGGATTTGTTGGTGATACCTGAAACTGAAACTTGTCAAATGATACATCATCAACAACAGGGTTCACAGAAGTCTGGTTTCTCCCTGTTATGGTGCTCTTCAGTCAGGATGGGACCTCCCCCAGCCCTGGTTCCCACTTTTGCAGAGCACTTGGCTCCACAACAGTTATTTGCGATAATTTGTTTAAATTTCTTGTTCTAAGTAGTCAAACACTATGCATGCAACATTATGCATGTTTTCCTCCAGGAAAAAGACTCCAGACTGTGAAACTTCCCGTAGACAAAACAACTTCCTGCTGTTTTGGTGGAAAGGATTATTCAGAAATGTATGTGACTTCTGCCAGTGATGGGATGGATAAAGAATGGCTTTCGCGGCAACCACAGGCTGGTGGGGTTTTCAAGGTGAATTATACTTTCTCCTTTCATTTTAGAAGGCCTCTTTTTCACTCCTGATTTTTTCAGGTAACAAAACTCCAGCTGGCAGTGGTGGGAAGCTGGAGAAAGACAGTTGTTAGAACATTAATCATATATGTTAAGCTGTTGTCTGCATTTTTTGTTCCTGTTGCAGAAAGTTAAATGCATTTAGAGATTTGAAGATGTTTCGGAGTTTAAACTTTGTACCAATGCTGATAGTGCAAATTTTCTATGCAATCATCTCTTTACATTTCTCCCTCTCCCAACACTGTTTGCATTTTCTATTTATGGAAAAGAGGGGTAAATACTTACATGTCTTAATCAGTGGCAGATAAAAGCATCTGCTTTTATTTATTTTCAAGTTAATTATCACAAGGTTATCTCTTTAAAAAATTGTTCCACTGGGATTTGTTTTAAAGCCCTGCTCTTTGTGTATGCATGCCGAAGGTTACATTGTGAACTGCAGAATTAAGGCTTAGCAGTATCTAAGAGAAGAGGCTTTTGGGGAATGGACTCTGGCCTGTGATTACTGAGCTTTAGAGAAAGAGCATACATTGAAATTCCAGGCTGTGATGAGCTGATGTGTGCAAAATATAGTAGGATGTCAGGTTGGAGGACACAGTTCTTTTCTAAATTAAAGCATGTCTAGTTGTGTAAGGAAACCAAGTGTCTGATAATGGTGAATTATTGCTCTAATTTATGTTTTTTTTCTCTGTGTTTTAACAGATAACAGGATTGGGGGTGAAAGGAGTTCCACCATATCCATTTGCAGGTTAAATACACTCTTCATAATGGGTTAGAGAGGGCTGATGTAAGCAAGACAAGTCTGAAGGTCTTATTCTGGCGTTCAGCATCTTTTGCTTTGAAACCATAAGACCATTATAGTATTTCATCAGGAAAGGATGAAAAAGCTACTGAAATACATGGAATATTTTGCACCTGATCTTTTCTCTCCCTTTAAACTTACCTTAAATATATGATGGTACTTTTTCTGTTGTGCTAAAAAGATTCTCATCCTAATAAACTATTCTTGTAATTCTATTTTATGATTAAATAATATTTTAATAACTTTTTATTGAGTATTCTTCGTCTCATTTGCAACATGCTATGTTGTTTTACTGATTAAACTACTTGCACTGTCTCTTTTACATATTTTTGAAGCTCCTCATAAAATGCCTTTTGGTGGTCTTACCACTGTTTTAACTGTAACTTTCTTTGTCCTGTGATGTTCTCAAGATCTATTGCAATTTATTCACACCACTTGTTGTAAATGAAAATTCACTCACTGGATTGCATTTTTGCTTTTAACTTCAGACCTGTATGTGTTGCAGCAACTGTGGCGTGTCTTAGCTGGATTTTAAACAGCAAATTTTAGCTCTTGGAATGCTGCATGTTCCCATGTTAGTGCACCTCCATCTGCAGGTGGAGTAGCTGTGTGTCCCCATCCCCATCCTGCTGTGTCAGGGTAACTCACCAAGTGACTGCCGAGTGAGCCTGTGCAGTGCGTTCTCTCTCCAAAGCTCCAAGAATCAGCACATAATGGTTTCCCATTTCTGCAGGCTCGTTGCAGTGAATTTCTGATGGATTATCTTGTGTTGGCTGTGCCCTCGAGTGTGCAGTGGGTGACTTAGCTGCCCACCAAGGCCTCGGTGCTGCTTTGATCCTAGGGTTCAAAGATTATTTTGTGCACGTTACTGTTTCTCCTCTTTAAATCATGCAGGGATCTGTCTTGGCAGCTGCAAAGAAAAGGAGATTTAAGCAGCCCCACTTCGGTGTGGATGAGCATGAGGCAGTGAAGGAAGCTGGGCCTTGTTCTTTGGAGTGTCCACATCCTTCATTTACTTTGTGCTACAAGGCAATCTAAAGGTGCAATCTAAAATCTACTCAAGGCACAGTACAGAGAAAGCTTGAGTTGAGGGAGATGGTGAATGTGGCAAGTTCAGGGCTCTGATCTCACTAAAATCACAAACCTGGTGATACCTGCAGCTCAGGGACCGTGCTGTTGGGCTGCTGTGGTTGATCACTAGTGGAGATCCTGAGATGCAGCAGAAAATAAGTGGGTGTAAACACAGATGAGCTCTCTCTGCCATTGCTGTTGAGGTTTTGTACCTGTGCTTACCCTCACACCACTGCACTGGCAATTGGGTGATTGCCAGCACAACACAAAAAACCAAGCCAATCTTTTTTATGTTGTTGCTGCATTAGAAAAGTAAGAGCAATAGCTTGTACAGGCATGAAAAACTGGGTCAAAGATTTGTTTATCAGAGCTGGCCAGGAGGCACCCATGAGACACAGGGAGGAGGCCATGGCTGCTCTTCCTCCCTGCCGTGCATGGGTGGCACTGGGCAAATATCTGAATAACACATTTCTTTGTGCTTGTGAGCGTGAGAGCAGAGGCAGGTAAAATAAGCTGCTGCAGACATTTTACAAATGAATGCCACCTCCCCCTTCTGTGAAAGCACCTGCTCGGCTTTGCTACGCAGGTTTCGTGGGCTTCACACGAGCAGGAAGAGCCAACTCTGCCAGGAGAGCTGCATTTTTAATGCTGCCGAGATGCCCCGGGAGCGTCTCGGCGCAGCCTCCCGTGCAGAGCTGGGGCTGCTCCCCCCGCCCCAGCCCCGAGGAGCCCAAACTGGTGCTGCTGGCGTATTTTGACTTGAGTCCCATGACAGAGGGCTGGATCTGGCAAACTGGAGCTGAGCCGCTGCCGGTTCCCTCAATTAGGAAGGCTTCCTGACTTTTGTTTAATCCCTCTCTTATTAATGGCGCTCACCTCTTTGATCAAAGATCAGCACTGATTTCAATTAGGGTTGAGCAAGAACCCAGTGACAGGAAAGGCTGTATCAGGAGGAGCAGCTGCTGTGCCCTGAAGGGTTTCTTCACCCTCATGACCAAAATCTATAGTCATAGGTGAAGCTTAGTTGTTCCCAACCGAGCTGGAGAAAGCTCTTGTAATCCTTTGCTGGCAAAATAGCTCTGCTGAAATAAAAGCAGGCTGCACTGCCTGCCTGGGGAGCTCCAGTTCTTCCCATCTCAAGCGCAAGGGAGGGACCAGGCCCTTCCTACAAAAAGGTGAAGCCGCGAAAAGATAAGCTTGGGCTTCACTTTTGGACATCACTGGGGTGAGTAGCTTTACCTGTATCTGCTCGGGTTTTTAATACCTGTGTCTTTGTTAACTCTAGCCATGCCTGTTAGAGAGAAGGCTCTCCCTCCAAGAGGGAGGCATCTGCAGAGGTGCATAAAAACTTTAATAAATGTGGACAACCAAATAAGAAGCAAAGCTGGGTTCTTAGAGCAGTGAATGATGGGATGGACCCTCAAGGGGAATAAGTAACACAAATATATTTTGGGGAGTTGTGGGGAAAAAAAAGGAAGTGATGGATTTACTAAATATTTGCAAAGCCACAAGAACAAATTCAGAGCTATTGTATGAACACATGCTTGTGAGAACAGAAGACAAGTACAATTATTTAATACCACATTACATGGTGCGATAATGCCTTGATAGTCTCCTGAGTTTATGTTGATAAAAACTAAGGACTATAAAAGAAATGATAAGGGTTGCATCAGAGAACACCAAAGCAGTGGGAGAGAGAAAGCCACATCAGAAGGAGACAAGTGGTTGGGTGTCAGCCAGAGGTACAGGGGTGCGTGGCTGCCTTTGGCCAGCTTCACTAGAAGCTTCTGCTTTGCTAGCCAGCAACATTAGAAAGCAACAAAGTGCATGGCAGGGCCAGGCTCTTTATGTTGTGGAAACAATTAAAAGAATAGCTGGCTGGCTGGCAAATACATGCACCTGCTACTGCAGAGTTGCACCACTCATCAACAGCAGCCACAAAACCTTTGAGATGTGTCTCTTCCTAAAGTGACCAGCTTCTGGAAAGGCAGACACGAGGGAAGTTGAGATGGCAGAGTGGGAGGCATGGTGTTTGAGTTGGTAGC
The DNA here is from genome assembly GCA_013398595.1 of Tychaedon coryphoeus. Taxonomy (NCBI): domain Eukaryota; kingdom Metazoa; phylum Chordata; class Aves; order Passeriformes; family Muscicapidae; genus Tychaedon; species Tychaedon coryphoeus. Next base: position 1,282,135 of record WBND01000062.1, read on the forward strand.
CTAGAAGTCGCCAGGGTAGGAATAAGAGATGGTGCAAAATGTGGCAGGGGCATCCCCAGGGCATTGCAGCCACATGAATAAATTAGAGACATTTCTGGTATAATTTTCCCAGCTGCTGTCCTTCCTGTGCCACCAGTGATCCAGCATCTGAGCTGCTAACCCAGAAAGTTGCACATTTGGTGTTTTCAGTTGCAGTAAGGTGAATTCTTTGTCCCCCTGCCTGGCTTGGTTTTACTTTGCTGCAGCCTGTTATGGGGAAGTTAATCAAGTCACCAGAAGTGAAGAGCTGTGTGAAAAATGTGGTTTTCTCCTCCAAAATCCATTTAGAGGAAAGGCTTTGGGAAATATTTTGCAGAAAACAAGATAACTTATATTTTTCAGTCATTTTTTTCCATATGAAAATTAATTTTCAGTGAAAATTATCATAAGCCAAAATTTCCCTTTTTAATGTGTCTTCCAGCAGAAAATGCTGCAGAAAAAAAATGCGTACTGTTCTACGTGAACGTCCCTTTGAAGTTATCATCTAGCTTATAAAAAAGAAAACAGGGAGGAAGATGATAATTTTTGTGAGGGCAAACAGAGACTGAAGGCTTGTGCTGAGATGGGATGGAGCCATTGGAGGCCAAGGAAATCTCAGAAGGGTCCTCAAGGCACCCAGAATCACCTTGTCTGTAATACAGTGATTTTGGAAGGAACTTGACTTGGAAATATTACTGGCTTTTCCCCTAGAAATGTTTGAATTAATCTCTGTCTTAGGGCTGTAATTTTTTAATCTCTGAATGTGGATTGATGGTGACTATGGTAGGATAATACTTCTATCTTGTCTACTTGCTTATCAGGGAAACATGTTTATCCTGTGAATCATTTGAACATCAAATTAAAAAGTTCATTAAAGTCTTTCATGAGTAAAGAAATACATTGTTCCTGCATGCTGGATTGGGGCCACCTCCCAAGTGGGTTCTGCCCTCACTGAGTGTGGTCCTGTCACCAAAACTCTGGTGGTTGCTCTGGCTCACTGCCCTGCTTGGACTCTGTCCCCATGGCAAGCCTGCCCTGTCCCACCTTGCTGTCCCTGCCATCACTACCTCTGCTGAATAGGGCTGGCTGGGAGAAGACACTTGGCACGTTCCACCTTTGCCTCCCACAGTTAAAAAAAGTGGGCAAATGCCTAAGAAGGAAGAAAATAAAAGTCAGGCAAGACGTTGCCATCCTGCAGCATCTGTGGCAATTTCTGAGACTCCCTGTAAAAGTCCTTCCCTGTGTGTGCTACAGGCAGCAGCTTGGAGCTCTTTGCCCAAGAGGGATCAGGCTTTGCATCCTCCAGGTGAGGAGCCCTGTGGCTCCACACACAAGAAGGTTGTGGCACAACTGGGAGTAGGAGCCAAGTCTTAAAGAGGATGATAATAAGCCTTAATCACAACAATATTTTTTTCCTTATCAGAGTGCTACAAAACCCTCCCTTGCATCTTTCATTAACCTTCCCTTTTCAACACCCTAAATTTTGGAAGACTGGGCTAGCCCTTGGGGCGACAGAATGGTGCAACGCCTCAGTTTCCCTCTCGCACTCTCCTGACATGAGAAAAACACTGAGCAAGGATTTTCCTCTATCACATGTCCTGCTGCTGGCACTGCAAACCAGACCATTCAGAAAGGCTTTGGTCCCTGCCTCATCATTCATGTGACTGCTGACTGAATACAAAATGTAAAAGGTTACCTGCTCCATGCAGATAACATCAACTGGTGCACATTTTTAACCGTCGCTGGAAACAGCAGCCGGATTCATTGGACCAGTGCTGGAAAAGAGTCACCAACCCAGGCCTTGCAATATTTTCCTCAGCAGGTGCGTTGATGTGATGAGCTGCAGAGTTTCGCATAGGTGTCCTCCAGCTTGGTAAAGATGTTCAGCTGTTTGACTGAGGGGAAAAGGGTTCTTAAAATTCTTTGGTTTATGCAGATGATTGCTTGACTGTGTATTAAAAGTTTTAGCTGTCTGCCTGCTTATTTGAAGGTTCAGTTTGACACTAAAAATGAAATTATGTGTGTTTGCACGGGAGGGAGAGAGGAAGGGAAAACAGCAAACAAACAGCAAAAAACTTTAAGGCCAGTCATTGATTTGTATTTTACCTGTATCTTTTTAGGGGTGCTGAAATGACCAACTTTTGTCCAGGTGATTTGAAGAGGAATGTAGACAGAGGTCTAGAAAGCTATTTTCAAATAGCTACCAGACAGAGGGTTTAGTTTCTGGAGCAGACAGGATGTTTTTATATTAGTTTTTTATTCCTAACAGGAACATTTTCTTGTGGTCTCCAAATTCTGGTAACTTTTACCAGTTAAACAGTTTAACTTGGAAAATGTTTTGGTGACACCTGTCCATCCCTTAGTCTCCATAAGGGGGTTTGAGGATGAGGCTGCAGGAGGCTACAAAGCCAACAAAATGTTGGAAAGAGGCTATAGGCAGGATGAGTGTGATGATTTTTTCTGCAGGGATTTTGCTTTGGGAGAATACAGAAGTATTTGGTGATTTTTACTTGGAATTTCTTGTCTTTTCTTGCATGCTCATCTCTGATGGGTCAGTGCTGTACAAAGCAGAGTGCGAGGTGCCACAGATAAAGGTGCCAGGTGGCAGGATGCCTGGGGACTGATTATGCTGGGATATTTTGAATCAGGTTTTTGGGGGGTCATTTCCTCATTTTTCTCTCTGAGATGCTGCATTTGGTGAAATGTTACTGCTGCATAGTTCCATGGGGTGTCAGCAGGGGAATGAGCAGAGCACTGAGCAGAGGGGGGACATGAACTGGACAGGACCAGGGCTGAGTTCCGCACAGCCTGGGGACTCTTTTGGAGGGCAGTGCTGCCACTCTAAGGTTGGATGGTCCTTCCTGTTAAAAGCTTCCATTTTCAGCTGCTTGTAAAAATTAGTGAAACCTCAGCTAGCAAAACACAGACCCTCCCTTCTAATTGCCCTCTTCTTAAAAACAGGGAGGGGTGATGATGATTTGAGCCACAATATTCACTAGTATGGAAACCTCCACAGCTGGAGTGACACACAGGAGTTATTTCTTCGGCAGAGGGGATGGAAGCTGTGGCTGAATGTGCAGTCAGGGAAGGCACTGAGGTCCGTGGGACAGGGCAGGTCTCTGCAGCATCACTGGGGGAGCAGGAGAGGGGGAAGCAGGCAGCTGGTGCAGGCAGGATGGTTTCTCCCCGCCTATGCCTTGTGAAACATCTGGCAATAGTGTGATTGTGTACTCCTCATGTGCCATGTGGGGTGGGTCTATGAATCAGTATTTCACCATGGCTTATCTGCCAGGCCCCTGTTTTGGTGTTGCAGAAGTTGGACAAGGGGGATGTAAATGAAACAGGAGCTGGTGGGAAAACGAAGATTTAACAAGGCTTGGTTGGGTCACTGAAACCACTGACAAGACAAATACACACTGGCTGCTGCAGATCTGGAGGCTTTCTGCCTCTGCAGGAGCCACACTGCTGCCAGGCTGCCACCAAACTCTTGTTTTCCCAGAGGACTGAGAACGGCTCTGTGCTTTCCAGGCCATGATACAATAAAATCAGCATTGTGTCTCCAAGCCTCGGGTCCCACACATGGCAGCCACATGACACAAAGCCTTCACCCACAAGAAACTCACTCCTCCAGCTCAAGCACTGTTTAACAGGTTTCTGGAGGTTAAAACTTGGCATCTTGCTGTGTATCCTCATTTATGCTTTAGATGCTATTTGCCTGCCTTTGTCTCTTTAGATGCTATTTTGCCTTGCTGCCCAGCCTCTTGTGGCCAGTGTTTTTTGGAAGGGAGAAGGATATATTTGATAGATGGGTTGTTTGAAACTTACCTTGGTGGTGTGACTCATTGCAGGAAAGATCCCATGTCCCTCAGCCCTGGCATTTCCACTCACGGTGATTGACTGGCTCTTCCCACGTATTTTGAAACGCATTAATACTAATTAATTATCTGTAAACCTATCACCAGCTCACCTACTAGGAAACAATACCCACTTGAAGACAGTAATCCTCAGGACTGATGTTATGTCAGGGATTGGCTGCCTCCCAAGAATTATCTCCCAATCTGTAGAAAAAAAGTGCTGAGGTCAGTGGGTGCAGCAGTGGAGGTGGCTCCATTTGGGGTGGCTGAGGCAGTGAGTGGGTCTCTTTCTTTTGTAAGAGCTGAATGGTGGAGGTTATTGCTCATATCCTACCCCACAGCAAGGTCGGGGCAGGCCCAGGATCTGTGCTTGGGAAGACATCAGTGGGTTCTGGACACAAACCTGATGGATTGTGCACCCTGTGTGGGTGTCAATCAGCTGTGGCTGACTGACTGATGTCCCTGCCAGCACCCTGCTGCAATGGGGACAGGATAGCCAGGGCATGAACAACTTCTGGGAGAAGCAGAAAAATGGAATGGGAACTTCACTGATGGCTTTAGTCCCCCAAACAGCCTGGCATTGGGCAAAATTCGGAGTGAGCAGCAGGGGTTGAAGATGAAGTTGGGGCAGTGAGAGGGCTGATGAAGAGGAAATGCTTAGAGGAAAAACAAAGCAGTAGAATTTCAAAGGCAGGAGCCTTCCTCAGTATTTGCATATTCTCACTGACTTGATGTGGGAACAGGCATTTGTTGTGCAGTGGCCTCTGTGGGGAAGTAGAGTTGGTCCTGTGGGTGTGTAAATGTCTTCCTATGGAGGAAGTCAATGCACAGGTGTTAATAGGGCAGAGCCTTGTCTTTCCACAAAAAGATTTCTAAATCATTGGTGCTGCTGCCTTCTGACCCCTCCCTGTGGTCTGGGGGACTCTTAGGATCATGGATCCCCAGACATCAGCTTGGTTCCAGCTCAGAGCCATAGCCCCAGCACTCCTATGCCTGGAGGCAGGTGCCTCATCAGCAGCTGTGGTTTAGGAAAGTTTTGGTAAGGAGAAGCTTTGGCACCTCAAGCTCAGTTCCAGCCATGAGGCCATGGAAATATCATAAGAACCTCCTAAATTACTTTGTCATGTGGAATTTGGAGTGCTTTGCTATTTACAATCTCTGCTTTTAAACGATGTAGGCATGAAAAAAATCCACATGAGAGCTTTAAATTACATCCATTACTAACTTCCCCTCAGACCATGTCTTCCTCCATCAAAATCGAGTCTGTTGTGAAGGAGAAGAACCGGATGGGAGAGTGCCCAGTGTGGGAAGAAAGGGAGAATGCACTTGTCTACGTAGACATCAACTCACAGAAAGTTTGCCGCTGGAGCCCAGTCACCAACGAGGTGCAGAGCGTGTCTGTGGGTAAGAGTCTGTACTCACTGCTTCATCCTGGGAGTCTTCTCTGTCTGCCCTGTCCACCCCTCCTGGTAGGAGTGCTGCAGGTTGGTGGTCTCTCACTTTCCCTGGGATCACACACCCTGTCTTCCCGCGATGTGCTGCTGAGCACAGGGTGGCCTAAGGCAGCTGAGCAGAGAGGCCATGCACTCTGATGAGCCTAAATGGGAATTTGTGTTTCATTTGGGACCTGCAGAGGAAGAGGTACCATCCTAATGGCTGTGCCACCCTAGAAGGTGGAAAAATCCGTGGAATACAGAGCCAGTGAGATGTGCTAACAACCCCAGGGGAGAAGGATCTCAGCATCAGCTCAGCCTTTCCTGGCCAGGGATGTCCTAGCCAAGCCCAGATGCCTCAGTGAGGGCTGAGAGCTGGCCCCAGAGCTGCCCCTCATCCCTGCTGTCTCACCCACAGATGCCCGTGTTGGCTCGGTGGCTCTGCGGCAGTGCGGGGGCTATGTCATCGCCCTGGGCACCAGGTTTGCCTTCCTGGACTGGGACACACAGGCAGTCACCACCATCCTTGAGCTGGAGCAGGACAAACCCAACAACAGGTTCAATGATGGGAAAGTGGATCCAAAGGGGAGGTTTTTTGCTGGTAAGTTCCTGGCAGAAATTTACCCTGGAGCAAAGGGAAACTAATTACAGTCATGCCTCGTATAAGGCATTTTATTCCCTGTCTTGTCTGCTTGGTTACTGCCCAGTGGAGGAGAACAGGGGACTCCACATCTTCTGACCTAGATGAGATCAGATGCTGTTGACAAGGGCCATCTGACAGGAATGCTCTCCTACTTGGTAGATGGTGTTTTTCAAACAACTGCCTTCCTGGGAAAGCTCATGTAGGTGGGACTTTTTCTGGAGATGTAGAAAAGGATGCAGCTTCTAGAGCAGAAGATGAGCTTCAGTTTGCACCCTTTATTTGCAGCTTCTCTTGGTTAGCCTGTGAAAAACAAGGATGTGGGGGGATATCCTCGGCCTCCTGAAGGCAAGAAGGAGGTTTAGGTTGTGTATTATGTAGAAGGCAGGGTGGTCAGGCAGTGGAACAGGCTCTCCAGGGAAGAGGTCATGGCACCAAGCCTGACAAAGTTCAAGCATTGTTTGAACAATGCTGTCAGGCACACAGTGTGCACCTGTCTTTTAAGGTCACAGCCCATTTAAATAATGAAAGTAGCCTACAAAGAGCAACAACAAAAGCAGCATATGATGCCTACCTGCATCTCGACTTTCACTGTGAGCGTGTCCTGGTGGTCCTTTGGGTCTTTGATGTCTCTGACTTAAACCTTAAATGCAGAAACATGCTTTCGTTGGCCAGGATCTGCTCCTTTTGCTTTCTCATCAATCTGACAGGATTTATTAGTCCCTTTTACCATAGGATTGCAGAATTGTAGAATCATAGAATGGTTTGGGTTGGAAGGGACCCTTAAGACCATCTAGTTCCAGCCTCCCTGCCATGGGAAGGGACCCCTTCCACTAGACCAGGTTGCTCAAAGCTCCATCCAACATGGCCTTGAACACTTCCAGACATGGGGCATCCACAACTTCTCTTGGCAACTTGTTCCTGTGCCTCACCACCGTCATAGCAAAGAATTTCTTCCTAAAAATCTCTTCTTTTTAGAAAGGAAAGAAAAAAAAAAAAAATCACAGTTCTGTGATTTCTCCCTAGGACCTCTTGGGTAACACTTAGAGGAGGTTTTTGATCGAACATGGAGCAAGCTTCTGCTTTCTAACCAGAGCTCCCCCTTCCATTTCAGGAACGATGGCTGAAGAGACAGCGCCAGGGGTCCGCGCGAGGCGGCAAGGAGCTCTCTACACCCTCTTCCCTGACCACTCAGTAATAAAACAGTTAGACCAGCTGGACATCTCCAATGGTCTGGATTGGTCTCTGGATCACAGGACCTTCTTTCACATCGACAGCCTGTCATACGCTGTCCATGCCTTCAGCTATGATGTGCACACTGGAAAGATTGGTACACATGCTTTTGAGTTTGGTGCTACTGCTCTGTCTGCAGCAAGAGCTGGGCCTGTGAGATGCAGTGATTTATTTGACAGATCTCATCTCTTCTGGTTACAACTTGTCAGCTGGCTGACTGTGATATTTCTCAAGTTTAGTTACTCACCAGGTGTATTTGGTGACAGTCTTTCATCTTACTTTCATCTGGAGAGATGGTTCATACTTAGACCTGTCCAAGGAGTTGCAGGGAAGAAGTAATTTAAACTGCAGAATAAGAAAGAGCTTTTAGGATGGTATTTATTCTTGAGTGCCATCTACTGGAATTGCTTTGATTGTACTAGCTCCATAAATACGAGTGGAGAATGTGCATGTATGTATTTCACAGAAAGGTATTCGGAGGATCAAGCTCACATTGTGACAGAGGTATCCCAACCAAATTTCTGAAATTAAGATGTTTTCAAATTTAACTTAAATTCATTTTATAAATATTTATTATTATATATGCAAGGAAGAATATTTAAGTGTAAGCAAAATGGGTTTAACCTAATTTCAAAACTCTTCGAAATATTTTCATGCTGTATCAGCCTGATATACTCCACAGGAATTTAAATGGCTGAACTGCCTTTGTACTTTAAAGAGTGGAGACTTTGTGATCTTCATCTGTGGTTACCCAAAAAGTAATTACATTCACTCAGATTTCATTTTATTGAGAACATCTCTTTCTACAGATTTTAGGAAATAAGTCTTCAAAAGAAGATACAATGCAACTTTCCCCCCTGCAAATATAAAAAAGTAATATGTTTGAGCTTCCTAGGCTTGGCTTTATTCTTGGGTAGTGTAAATGACCAGAAGGTGCTGGGTGGGTCAGAGCAGGTGGTCCTTGGCCCATGGGCCCTGCTCGATGAACCAGATGTGCTCACCAACTTATCTGCACAACATCCTAGACCATGAGCAGTTGGGTCCCGGCTCAATCAAAACTGGTTGTTTAGTTAGCCATTAAAAAGTAGAGGTTTTGATCCTTATATAGGAGAGATAGCTTGTTTAAACCCAGGTAATTATTTATGTGGCATATCCAGCTGCCATGACCAAAAAGTTATTGCATTTGCAGCAGTTATGTTATGGCAGGCAGCAGGTGGGTTAACAAGAGAGATGGGGGAATTTTGTTCTCTTCTCTTGGTAAAATAAAAGGAACACTAATTTGGTGCAATCCCAGACTGTAATGGCTGTGCTGGGGATTTGTCTCTGCCAGGCTGAATTAGGCTTTTAGCACATCTGCAAAATGTGGGTGTGATGTACATCTTGCAGCACATCTTTCTCACAGAAAATGAACGTAGCTGTTTGCAAGAGCATGGAAGTTGTTAGACTGGGATCTGATACAGAATGGGTAGCAGCCCACATGACATCAGCTTTGTAACTCTTCCTGCAGCCTGCCCCAAGCTTTTGTACCACCTGGAAAAGGAGGAGCAAATGCCTGACGGGATGTGCATAGACACAGAAGGGAAGCTCTGGGTGGCCTGTATTGATGGTGGCAGAGTCATCCGCATAGACCCAGAGACAGGTAAGGCTCCACCAGTTTGTGCAGATAAAAGTGAGGGGAATGGAGCAGGAAAAACGGTCTGAAGGTGAGATAAGGTGAAATGTATTGCTCATTTCCGCCCCATGGGTTGCCAAGAGCATTGCTGGCTCAGGCTGTGATCATGTAAAGTGTGCTGCACCCTGTGCTGCCTCCCAGTGTCAGGTACCCCTGCTCCCATTGTTGGCTGATGAACTACACACTCTTCTTAATAATACCACCATCAAAAAAACCCCTCCAAAATACTGCATATAAATTTTCTCAGTGTTGAAATGTTTAACTGGAAAATGCTTTAAGAAACAGCACCCATCCCAGGCCAGGTGTCTCTGCCCTTCCTGACCTCACACACAGTGCTGCTTCATTGTGAGAAAAGCAAATGAAGCCTCACAGATGTGGGAGAGAGCCTGAAAAATAGTTACAAGTGAGACAGATGAAATAATTTGATTTTCCCACAAGCTGTCTTTTAGGATATAGTCTCTGTCTGAAGAGGAGTGCCTTCTGAGCAAATGTGCCATGTGCACCAGTAGTACATTCATAATTACATGCTTCCTGAAAAATGAACATTAGAAAACAATTACACATTTTTCCCAGGAAAAAGAATCCAAACTGTGAGGCTGCCTACACCAAGGATCACCTCTTGCTGCTTTGGTGGAAAAGACTACTCAGAAATGTATGTGACTTCTGCATACGATGGACTGGACGAGGCCACCTTAGCCAAGGAACCTCATGCAGGAGAGATTTTCAAGGTGAGCAGATTTTCCTTTCCTTTTTTCCTTTTCCTTTTCCTTTTCCTTTTCCTTTTCCTTTTCCTTTTCCTTTTCCTTTTCCTTTTCCTTTTTGTCTGTCTGTCTCTACATCAGACCTGCCAAGCCTCATGTTCTGAGACTGAGGTGGCCCCCACTGCCCTTGCCCATCCCACTCACCTCATGAGCTGCTCCAGGTGCTTGTTCCCCAGCCAGGCTCAGCTGCTTTTGCAGAGCTGCTCATGCACTTGGAAGGAAGATTTGGAGAAATTACAAGTAATAGTGTTGATGTCTGGGATGGCCAAAGTTGGCTGGTCAGGATCTGAGGGCAGTGAGTGGGTATGGATCTGCTGTATGGATAACGTATTCTGTAACACACTGCAAGGAATTGCTTTTGTCTCTTGCTATATTTTAATCACTTTTGGAAATTTCATTCTCTTACTTCTCAGTTTTTAATTGTGCCAGGAAATGGAAATGCTTACAGGACATATTTCCCCTTTAAAATTTAAGTGTTTAAATTTACCAGGGCAAAATTTTGCATCTCGATCCAAAAAGTTTTAAGACTTTTTTTTGTCAGCTAAAAATGATTGCTACTTTTCAAAAAACATTTTTGTTTGGGACTCTTGAATCTGAAACTTGTTTCTCTCTTCATTTTTTTTGCTCTATTACCAAAAAGCACATCAGGAGAATAAAGTGCAGTTCTTACTCAGGAATTGCCATCAACCCAAACCGAACTCTTTTATTGGTTTGGCCACAGGATGAAGACATGTTAAAGGAGGGATGGAGATCCATTCTGGGATCTGGGACACTCCTGTTGAAAGCAGTGCTTAGACCAGATTTCTCATGGCTGAGAACTGATGTATTCAAGCAGCACAGTTTAGAAGCCCACAGGAGGATTAAATAAGCATCTTGAGTTCTCCAGTTCCACAAGAGAATTGGTGCTTTCCAAACTCACATTTGTCTTGCATGGGCAAAGCATGTTAAAAATGACTATTAATTGTTTTGAAGATAAGGACTACACGTAAGGGCCACAGATAACTTTTAAATTAGCAAAATTATTGAGTAGTGCTTGATAATCTTAGTGATCTTAAAAAGTTTGAAAGAACTCCAAGTAATGACTCCTTTTGGGCTCCTTTTGAAGCAGGGGACCCTTCATGTAGTAATCTGTTGCTATGGTATTTGTTCTACAATGTTTGAATGCTTTCATTACATTCAGTTGGAGATTTATCTGTTTCTTTTATCTTTTAATTTTTCATTTTTTAAAACAGATAACAGGCCTGGGTGTGAAAGGGATCCCACAGAATTTCTTTGCTGCTTGAACCTTGACACTAAAGAGCAAGGAAGAAATGCTTCCATCTTGTAGTAACTCTGACTGGAAGAAGTCAAACGAACTACAGAATTTATTTGTGTGAAGATTTCTAAGCCCACATTTGTGAGTGTGCTTATTTGGAGTTGAAGATATTTCTTCTTCTGTGGGCCTGTGGCTTGATGCAATAGGTTAGAGAGGTAAAGTTAATCTGTGTTACACCTTGGTAGCTTTTGTGGCTTTCCATAAACCTCTAAATGCTCAAGCATAGTTTCGCTGAACTTTCTGATGACCAGCTCTGGATTTTCAAGTCTGTGCAGTTCCCAAAGCAGAATCTGACTCCTCATGTTACAGTGATGCACCAGCAATGACAAGGCAGATTTTAATAAGCATTTTAAGAATGGTGTCTTCAATTGGACTGTTCTTCTGCTGCAGGAGTCCCCTAAAGTGGTGGTTTTTGGTTTTTTGTTTTTTTTTTTTTTTTTTTTCTTCTTTTCTTTTTTTTTCATGATCGGACCTATTTGTAGTATCCAAGTTCCATTTTTACATCCTCATTAGCCCTTTTCCATGCTGTCCTGTCTTTAGGACACCACTTAGGCTGCTGAAAATAAACTACGCAACTATATTTAAAGAAATGCTTACAGATGTTTTTTTTCTCTGCATTCAGATGTGACCATGAAAACACTGACTGACCACACACAGTCAGTGCACACACAGGCTGTGAACCACCAGGACAGCCTGGGATACCAAACACAGATGCTTGGTGGAGTTGCCCTTTCAAGGGGGACATTTGCACCCACACACACAAACCTCTCTTTGCTTCACACATCTTAATGTGTGCAGCATCTTGTTCCCTTTCTTCTGGTGCTCATCCACTCCTGTTTCTGGTATTTTCTGCCTTTTTCCCTTTAGATCCTCCCCTCCTTCTCCTCCAGAAAGCACAATGTCAAGGTGTATTTTCAGAGGCTGTTTAAAAAACGACCCAGCACTACCCTAGACTCACTGAGCCACTGTGATCCTTTCAGGATTTCAGAATGCTCCAGACTTGTAGATATGCAATGAAATCTTGCCTTTGCATTGAGTTTGCTATCTCTTTGCTGCCTGGAAAGATACACAGCACATAAAGCATTTTCAGATCTGTAATGCTGACACTTCATAACATTGCAAAGAAGGCAATAATACCCATCATGTACCAGATCACACATTTCAGTGTCTTCCTCTGAAGTATTTGACTTTTTCACTCCTGCTATTCAAAGCCCCCAGACACTATGAGTAGGAAGAAAGTACTCAATACCTCATGAGGATAATCTCCCCCAATAACCCATGTGGTGAGTGCAGAAATGTTAAACACAGTTTCCATGGGGCTGTATGCAGATTGCCTCTAGAAAAAGCTGTTTTGTCCAAACCCAGCATCTCTCTCCTTGCCAAGGGTCCCTCACAACAGTTTTGAAAGGACCAAGCTGGGTTGATTTTTTCCTTTAAGAATACCCATATTGCCCAACTCTTCTATGTGCTAGCCTTCTGGCCTGCTGGCAAGTAGGAGATCTGGTGCTGAGACCTGATCAGGCAGGGGGTAGGTCAAGCCACATGTCCTAGGTAAATGTCCTACCTGTTTCAAATGTGGGTGTGACAGGGGAAGGTTAGGTGGTATATTTGGCCTCTCAGTTGAACTGGGCCACAGTCTGGAAAGAAATCTAAGATCCAGAGAACCAGGAAGGGAGCTTTATTCACTAAGTACTATTGAATATACATGGCCACCAACAGGATTTTCCAAAGTGCATTAGTTCAATGCAGTTACCTGAGGTCTACTCTAAATCCCACTTTAGGCTGTTTTCAGACACTTCTTGTAGATGGTTACTTAAGGGCATTAGCAAGCACTTTGCTCCTGTGCTACTTGACCAAATGTGGTGGTTTGTAAAGGTTTTCTGAAATTTTTATCCTGCTATAATTTGTTTAACAGGATAAAGGGGCTTGGCCTATCAGTCCTACCCTTTACCCCTGGAAGGGAGGTGAGTCTATCAAGCTGCACAGAGACAACTTGATTGAGAAATAAAACATTCAGCTTATTGTAATGTTTGCTCAACAAATAGGCTGTTATTTTTCTTCCTAAGTCATAATTCCAGAAGTAATTAAACTGCTGGGGGTTCTTAAGAGCAAAGGTGCTAAATGCCCTTTGGCACCATGTCAATGCCAAACTGGTATAAGGAGCATGGACAATTATGCAAGATTTCCTGTTTACCCCATCTGGAGAGGAATGTGATGGCAGGGTGTTTGGAGGCAAGGTGAGTGTCCTAACCTTTAATTAAAAAAAAAATATAGGAAGTGAGTGTGGATACTTTATTTAACAAAAAATATCCAGTTATTTGCAAAACTGCCTACCTACTAGGTCCTTTGTTCTGCCAGAAAAGCAAAGTAGATAATTTTGAAACAATTTACACTTGAGAAATGCTTACTACCACTGCATTTTTTTTTTTTAGAACTTTCCCAGGTGTGTAAGCTGGGGTTGCTGGTTTGTTATTCTCCAGCCACTCTTTCCTCCATTTGTAAAGGGAGACTTGGTGTGTGCTGCTCTCAGATTCCAAGGTCTGAGTGCTTTGGGAACTGTCTCTTTGTAGCACAGCTTCTCAAACCAAACATGAAGATGAGTTTCTCTCTGTTACCCAAAGGCCCAATACTTTGCTTCTCTTCAGATTTCAGAAGCTGCTGTTTTGTGATTTTGCTTTCTAAAACAAAAGTGGTAATTGAAAACCATGTTGGGGCTGTTCTCCAGCCACAGTTCACCAAAGTGAGGAAAATACCCCGTGCATTGAGGCAAAGGATGAAGGAGTGAAGGAAGAGGGTACAGGACTGGGTTCATTCCTTTTGTGCATATAGGGAGCAGTATGGTATCCACAGTCCTTGCTGAGGACACACTCTGGGATGGTTACAGGGTGGCTGAATACTTGACTGCTGTGGGTCAGCCCTAAGTCCTGACAAGCATGACAGGGAGGATGCTCCTGCCCAGGGATAACCTACAGAAAATAAACCAGCTAGTTAACAATATGGCACAGACTGATGGGAGCTGGCTTCCTTTTTAAGGGATTGCTCTGTACATCCTGCCTTTTGCAAATATTTGTTATGTTTTATCCATATTTAATCTATACCACACTGGCTGATATTAAACTAATAGTATTTTAAGGTGGTCGTTCCATGGTTAAGTGCTCACCTTGTGGAGCATATAAAAAATGTGCTGGTGACTGACTGCTTTTGTAAAATTCCCTACCTGACTGCAGCAGAAGTTGGTCTGAGCTCCCTCTTAGTAACCAGGCATTAGTTAACTTTGTTTTTGAAATGCAGCAAACTGGTGGAATAGAAATAAGTGCAGAATTTGGACTTTAAAGCTTTTGATTTTTACAGATTGTGATAGCCTGCCTTTGATGCAGTCCAGAACACAGTTGGCTTTCTGGGCTGTGAGAACTCATTGCCAGCTCATGTCCAGCCTTTCATCCTCCAGCAGCCTCAAGTTCTTCTTGGCAGGGCTGCTCTTGGTTACTGCACTGTGACTGATCTGGGGTCTTGGAGATAATCTGGGTCAGGAGCAGGAAACCAACTCCATTCCTCAATGTCAGTTCAGCAATTTACCCACTACAGAATCAGTGAAAAATAAATTAAATTACAGCATCATCTGAAATTTGAGGAAGCTTTCCAATGACTCTCCGGGGCTTTAAAGAGAGGAGTTACTTCATTTTTTGGCATTAAATCTGTATAGTTGTGTTCAGGCCAAGCATTTATTTTCCACTACAGAAACTGCCTCAAGGCTCAGTGGTACTTTTCCAGCTCTTCCTTTGCTGGTGTACACTAGCCTGATGAAATAGTTGTTGTTCTGTTTTGTATTATAACATTAACACAAAACCACACAAACATTAACAAAAATCTTTGGGAAATTATCAGGAAAAAAATTAGGGTGGTCTCTTTCTTATATGGAGATGAGAGAAGAAATGAGAAGTTTAGCACGTCCTCAGATTAAAGATATGTAAATAAGAAGATGTAAAATCTTTATTAAGGACTTAAATTTTAGTCTTTAACATTGGAAAGATATTTATTTCACTTTCAGTTTTTGCTTTCTTACCAATATCTCTATGATCTTTCTATCAAGAAAGCTTAGAATAATGGAAAATGATTTTGTTCTGCAATGGTGCTAACTTGCTGTTTTCATTTTCTCTTAAAAACCTTTCCCTAATTCTGCTTTCACAAAGTAAGGATAGTGCATGGAGACCTATTTATATAGCTGCAGCACTTGTATCTTCATTCTGGGTGCCTGATGGTTCTTCCAATAACTCTCTAGATGTACAAATAAACAAATAAATATATTTTTAATAATAAAGAACTAAATTATCTTCCTAGATGTAGGAGAAATGTTAGATGCTTTTGAGGGCCTCCATTGGGAAATCTACTCCAACTAAAATGAATGTTTAAACTTTGTAATGTCAATAGCTAAGTGCTTACTTCTGGTAAATTGGAGCTTTTTTTGGACATCTTCAAAATACCTTCTTCCTTTTATTGCTGACCCATTTACTTGAGGAAGACTGGTCCAACATGTAGATGCTTGACCATTAGTCACAACCAAATCCCCAAATCACAAATAAAACAAAGGCAGAATTCTTTGCATGTGGGACAGCTCCTTTATTTTTACATCTCTGGGTGGTATACAAACCATATTTATCACACATTTTTTACTGTCTCTACTATAATCAACTTGGCATGTCAAAGATCTCCTATAATTGTTTCTGCTTATGCAAAATTTCATTTTTCTTAGGCTACAAGACCAGATAAGGTAAATGATCCAAGTAGTAGAAGATTCATGTAGTGCTGGAGGGTGCAAGTTCAAACCTTTCTTACGTGCCTTAGAGAAAGAGCTCTGAGATCAGCATACAATGGTCAGGAAGGATTGAAGAAAATGTTTATTGATATAATTTTTAATACTAGCCAGACAATAAGATTTTCCGTTGATACATTGCCTGAGGGTAGCCATCCATAGACAGTTCTAAAATATTCCTTCATTCTGTGCTGTGTGTACTGCCTGTGTGCTGAATGTTTTTGTTATCTGTGATATAAGAACCAGGTTTGGGGAATGATAAGAGTTTAGTGGACATTTTATGTACTTTTTAAACGAAAAGAGTACCAACTGCCACCTCTGCTAAGTCTTGCATCTGTTGATCCACCTCAGTCCAAACTGGAGGACAAGGAGGAGTTCCAAAGACCACCTTTGTGATGAATACCAGTGCCTGGGTGGAAAGGAGGTCCAGGCTAATGGCCCATGGAAGAGAAAGAGAAGGATCTGGCTGGTGCCTGAGCAGATGTGTTTGTCTAGGAGAGCAACAGTAAGGCTGCTTCTTGCTTCATTGGGGTGCACTAGAGATGTGGAGGAGTTTTGGGGCTACTGTGACAGGAGAGAAGATAGGGGCAAGACTGTCCACTCCTAACAGAGCTGGTCTTGGTTTGATTTCCTGCTTATAGAATAACTACGCTTTTTAAGCTCTTTACTTGTAAAATATGTGGGGTTCTGAGTATAACAGAAGTAGAGAAGACTAAATTTGCTCCTTATATAGGAAAGCATTTTGATGTAATACCTATCCAAGGGACAAGCCACCACAAGCTCCAATACTGTGCCTGTTCACTCCTATGCTTCCTTTGCTGTGTTTAACTGTTTTATCTATGAGCTATTACTAAAAATACTTACTCCTGTAAAGCTTCTCATGGCTTTATAAGGCAATTCTGCTTGCTGATTCTCTGGCTAGATAGTCACATATCAAACCATAGAAGCACAGAATGGTTTGAGTTGAAATGGACCTTTAATACCATCTAGTTCAAACTCTCTACTATGGGCAGGGAGACCTTCAACTAGACCAGGCTGCTCAGAGCTCCATCCACTGGCCTTGAGCACTTCCAGGGAAGGGGTATCCACAGCTTGTCTGGGCAGCCTGTTCCAGTGCTTTGCCACCCTCACAGTGAAGAGTTTCTTCCTAATGTCCAATGTAAACCCACTCTCTTTCAGTTTAAATCTGCTTTAAAGCCCTATTGCTCTTCTACTTTCTACACTTGGCACTGAAAGACTTCATAGTTTTCTAAATAAATAAATTTTAAAAAGAAGGTTACTGAGGTGCTTAGAACTGGCAGTGGAGATGGAAAACTTACTTATCAGTGAAGCACCTGAAGGAATTTAATCTCAGGAGCTAGGGTGGGATTCTGAGAGCTTTACTAAAAGAGCAAGAAGCCAAATATGCTACAGGTCTTCCAAAGCATGAACTATGTGATAAAACCACCTTCCAGCACTTTCAGAGCCTTTCAACAATGGCTCAGAATTAAGCTGTGCTCTGTGCTTACAATTAAAATTAGTTCTGAAAGAGATTTAATTGTCTAACCAGCACCTATTCAAAAGAATAAACTGTGATGAAGGACTTCTTACCTGCTTGATGTAAAGGCACCAGTTTCACAAGCATTACTTCACCTTACAATAGGACCAGGGGGTGCTCCAGGAGGACAGGAAAGCCACCCTCACCTCAGTAACATATAACTGCCTATGCTAAGTCCCATTGCATTTTTGTGGTGTACTCCTCTCACACACGCAGCAAAGACAGTCTCTGTAAACCTGTCATTTCCCAGCAGTCACTCTGATAAATACTATAATCCTGCACTGTGACCATCAGAGAATCAGAAACCAGCAGCAGAGACACCAAGTGTCCGTGACCCAGCAGGTGAAATTGTTCATACAGTCTTTGCCACACAATACAGCAGGCAAATGAAGAACAACACAACACTTAAGGTATCAGCACAATTAAAGGAAGGAGACTCTTTCTGAACTTCAGCTAACTTAGTTAAGTCTAAGGTAACTCTTAAGTTCTTATGGATTCCTGATGGCACTTGCAAGGAGAGGTTTCTCTGTGTTCAGGACAGAAGGAGCCATTTAATTTGGAGTGTTCTATTCCTTTAGCACTAAGCCCATCTTCACATCCCTAAGACAAGTGCAGATACCTATTATTCCCTGTTGAGCTGGTTGAAGTAGTTTCTGGAAAACACTTGCTCAACTCTTACATCCTTCCTGTTGCTCTGTGTCCTGCAAGAAGTGTTTACCCTAGAGTAAGCTGGTGAGGCCATGATTTGTGGTGCAGGTGGCTGTATGCTCTTAAGTTCTATGGCCCTACAGGTATCTAGAACTTGAAAATCTTCTTCACTCTATCTAAAAACTTAGAACGTCAAAATGATGGATTTACTAGTCTTGAAAAGAAAACCTCATAGTGACATAGGGGTGATTTGTGCTTTCCAAGTCTCTTCATTCTGGGTCTTTATGGACACAGACAGAAATCAAGATGTTGATTACATCAGATATTCAGAATGCCTAAACACTTCGTATTGAATGAAAGCCAAAATGCTAAGATATGATCCCAAACTCCATATATGGTTTGATGGAGAATAAGGTATTTTCTGAGCTCTGCTATAAAACCCAGTTGTGATACATACACAGTAGGGAAAGAAAGATTCTTCTTCCTTATGTTCTGTTTTAAGAAAATCTAGAATTTTGAAACCTGTCTAGGATATAACTTCAACTCGCAAGCTTTATGTTTTATCATTTGCATTATGTTTGACTAGTAATAATTGAAGTGACAAATTCCTTATCTGCCTCTTCTATGAATATTTGGCCTGCAAATATAATATTGCAATATTGCTATTTTATTCTTATGCTGTATTTTTATGAACTATAAAAATCTCCATGCTTGCTTAAATAAAATGGAGTTTGCATTTAGTGTTATAGAATTACCTAATTTTTACGTGATGTCTGTATATACATAAATATTTAATGTTCTTTCTGCTCATAGCACTGAAACGAGCATAATTACCTAGATTTGGTGTATTTGAGGAATTTGATATAAAGAAATTACATGTTTTCAGGGGAATGTCCACCTGTGTTGAAAAAGGTGTGCTTTTTAAAGAGGTCTCCTCAGTATTCTCCCTCTCCTGTGATTCAGAGATGTTATCATGACTTTAACCAGGACATACATGAGCAGCCAGCAGTCTGGCATACCCCAAGATTCACTGATTTCCAGAGTTCAGACCCTTCAAGCCTGTAGGTAAACCACAGATTTCTGACTACAGAAAGGCACATGGACTATCTAGACATATTCACTCTCTGATGTCATCATGGAATGACCTTACTTGCAAGATATCAGGATCTCTGGGTTGTGCTGTTGATGACTGAAGCTATCTTGAAACGGACTTCTGTGTTCTTATCAAACAAAACATGTGCTAGCCATAAATTTTGCAAAATTTGGCCTTTGGATCCAAGACAGACTTTTAAATTGCATCTTATTCCTAAGATTTGTAGCATAAACAGTAAAGAACCGCAGGGGGAAAAAAAGACTGTTACATGCTGCAGAAGGTTACTGGGGATAATGAAGAATATCTGCTAGGAAAGAAATACAGGAGATTGCTTGGAAAATTTTTGCTTTAATCTGGGAAAATGTTTCTGATTCAAGAAGTAAAGTGAGCAGGTAAAGGAAAGATTTTTATATATTCATTGACAATTGTGAGGAATGGATGAGAATTTGAGGCTGGAAGGTCCATGAATAGTGGCCATTAGAAAAAGGATTCATGATTATTCCAGGGCAAGACAGAGGAATAGCTGCTGCGTGATACAAGCTAGACTTCAATAAAAGCTGTTGAAGGGTTAGTGCTTTACAAAAAATACACAAAATAACACAATATCCATCCACAGGCATACACAACCCCACTGTGAAAAAAGAGAGAGAGTGCTGCAAGAGATCAGCTTGATTAAAGCATGAACTGTGCATGAACCTTAGATACAAGAAAGGATCAAGCTGGAAGCAGAAACTAGGTCAGGCTACTGAGGATAAGTGATAAAATATAACATGAAGATAGAGGAACAAACTTTTAAAAAATAAAAGCTCAAAACAAGATGCATCTGCCAAGAGGTAAGAATAATTTTAGAAGTGCAGTAGTAACAGAGGGAAGGTGAAGGCAAGGATGAATTAGTCAGCTGTTCAGAAGAGAGGAAAATACATTTCTAGATGATACTCAGATGGTAAAATTCCGTAATATTTTTTGCATCTGTCTTTAGAAGAACGATCAATTTCAATTGAAGGATACTGCAGTCCATATCAACTCTCTAAGTAAAGATGTTAACTTTGAATGGGAAAAGAAAAATTTAGAGTTTTTCAAGTCAGTGAGGGATTTAATATTTTCATGAGTTTCCTATTAAAGAACTTCACAAGGAATATTGGATAATAATGTTTTACCTGAGAACATGTTATAGGCAGGTAATGTCCTGAAAGGTTCATGAAGACAAAGATAGCGATTGTCTTTAAATAAGAAGAAGGGATGATTAGAGTATGATTCAGGCACTAGCTTAATTTCTGCCTTCAGGAAATGTTTTAAAAACCGACAAAACAAATTATTTGTTAGCATTGAAAGAAAACAGGGATGTGAGCAGCTGCCAATGAGAAATTATCAAATCCATGTAATTTCTTCCTACAGCAGAACAGGATTTGAAAATTGCAATGCCGTGTCATGTCAGTAAGGCAGCTGCCTCTTTATTCTGCCAGGGACCTGTTCATCCCTAGCAGGTACCATTTGAAAGAGATGTAGATTAAATTAATCTAAGATTGTAGCTTGTTTGAGCTGGATGAAGTACCAGTTTGTTGAGTCTGTTTGTGTTGTGTGCTGCAGTATTGACAAGTCGATACCTGAAGCCAAGAAACAGTTGGTGTTGATGTCATGTTCTCCTCCTGCACCAAAACAAGACTCATGCAAGCTGTGAATGGGTGGGTGGCTATTGGGCTACCTCCCAAATGCTTTGTCAGATTCTGCACAGCAGGGAACAAGCAGAATAACCTTGGCTTTAAAAAAGAGTAGCATAGACACACTTGACTGTGCTATCTTGGTCTAGGGAAGGTTGTACATTTGCTGGCCTTGAACAACTTGGCATCTGGAATTGTGTCTTCCAGTCTGGGATCTCTGAACACTTTGCAGACCCTGCTCCTGGGGTGACTACCCAAAGCAGTGTGCTCTTGTTGCCTCTGCCAGTCTTCAGCCTGGGCCAGAGCTCTTTTCACTGGAAGACACAATTCCAAATCTCGATAACCTTCAATGAAAAGTTATTGCTTTGAAACCAACAAATTCTTCACTTTGTGGTCGAGAGAAACAGGCAGCTTTAGAGTGTAACTCAGCAGACTGGTTTTAGAGGCTGATGAATTGCACACTTTTAGTTAATTGCTCCCTTTGATTGCAAAAGGAGTATTATCTGTGTAGTGCTTAGGTGGGTAGTGCATCAGTAGACGTCTCTGCTGCAGATATCTGTGAAGCTGATTGAGCTGAATCCCTCTTCTGTGTTCTGGTGACCTGGACTTGCCCCTCAAATGTTGGTAACATTGGTCAAAAGGTCAAAATGTTACCTGTGAGATCACTGAGTGATGTAATGGGCTAGAGCCTTTCGGTGGTGAGGCTGTGCAGTGGCAGTGGTCACTTTTACCTTCCCAGTGCTTGGAGGGCGTCTCCAAGCTCTGTTCTGAGGAGGGAATTTATGTAGTTTGGCTCGGGAATCATCTCTGTTAAGGGATTCTGGAGCCTGACATTGCTCATTTTTTTTCCCCTCATTTGGTAAGAGCTTCCTTTTTCACAATTAATAACTCCCTCTGCAGCTCATGATGCCCTTTACACTGCTGGCTTGAGAGTGGGGTCTAAAGGACACCAAGGACATTTGATAAGAGAATAATGAAAAGGTCTGGGTTGAAAAGGACCTTAAAGATCATCTAGTTCCACTTCACCTGCCATGGGCAGGGACACTTCCCAGGTTAGTCCCAGCCCCATCCAGCCTGGCCTTGAACACTGCAAGGGATGGGGCATCCACAGCTTATCACAGAACTATAGAATGTTAATGGTTGGAAGGGACCATAAAAATGATCTAATCTGACCCCCTCCTGCCATGGGCTTGGACACCTTCCATCAGACCAGGTTGCCCAGGGCTTTATCCAGCCTGGATTTGAGCACTGACAGTGTTGGGACATTCACAGCCTCCCTGGGCAACCTGTTCCAGTGTCTCACCGCACTCATGGTAAAGAATTTCTTCTTAATATCTAACCTAATTTCCCCCTCTTTCAGTTTGTACCCCTTACTCCTTGTCCTATCACCACAACTTCCCTGAGCATACCCTGCTAGAGGAAACTTTGTACAGATATGCAAGGGGCACCTTCCTGGAAGAGCTGGAGAGACATCAGCATTATCACCTCCACACTCTCGGGTAACCGATTGCACACACCAGATTGTTTAAGAGCTCTTTAGCAGATTTGAAGAGCCCCAGCAGAACCCCATCTGCTGCCTCCTACTCCACTAACACCTGGTGGGTTTTGGTGACATGGGTACTGCAGCAATTGGAATTAGTGGGAGTAACTGCTGAGAGAGGGGAAGGCAAAAGTTAGTGCTCAGGAGAGCTGATAGCAAGCCCTTCAGACTCCATCTTTCCTGCTCGGGCTGCTGCTGATGGTGCTGCATTCTCCCACTCTCTGCCAATGCCAATGAGGTCTGTTTGCATCCACTTTCACAAGAGTGAGTGGGAGTAACATGAGTCAGCTCCTCACCACTTCTTCAGTGTAGGTGATCTCTGCTTGGCATGCAAGCATCAAAGTTGCCAGGGCAGTTTTAGGGTGGCTATCCTAGGAATTTGCTCTTGGTTTTCCATAAGAAGCAGGTCACTGAGAGTGAGTTGCTATTTCCACAATCTGTCACTAGGGACTTGCCAATAGGGCAGATATCAAACTTCCTGTTTAACAATTGGCTTTATCCATTCCAACCACTCGTCTCTACATACAGTTCATTGTTGATACAAAGAGTATCTTAAGGTGAACTGTAGTTCATAAGGGACATCTCCTGTCATGTCAATGACTTTTCTTATAATTAAAAGCACATAGGATAATTATATAAACTTCTCATTTATTGTCAGCATCTATTTTCAGCATCACTTTAAATATTTGTGTACTTGAGGGGTGAGGGAGAAACTGATGTCAAAAAGTGGTAGACTCATAAAAGTTCTTTCTTTTTTTTTAAAGTAGGGAGTTGTTCATTCTTCCTCTATTACAATTCTCAGGATGAGCTAGTGACTAGGATGATTCCTCTTCAAACATGTTACTTATAAATACTTTTATAATCACTTCCCTCTTAAAAAAGCCCTGTGTAAGTTGAATTTTTTTTACCAGGTAAGATAGAAGAGGTTGAGTACGGTGATGCACTGACCTCTGCTGGCATCATCCTTTCTTACTGAAACTCCTTTTAAATGCTGAATTTGATACTCTAGAAAATAGAAGATACATCTGGGACAAGACCTGAGGCAGAATCAGCTCATGATGAAGTCATATTCCAATGCTGCATTAAATCTAACACTGTGACTCTTCAACAAATCCACAGTTCTTGGGCATAATGACACAGGGTGTTGATTTCCTAAAGAAGTCCTCAATCATATGTTTTAAATATGCCATAAGAGCTGCATGATTTCTTTTGTACCAGCAGGCTCTGAGTTGGACCAGGTATTGGCTGTCTGTCCTTCTGTGGCAACATAATGCTGGGATGTAAAGAAAAAGTGTGTGCAATGTCTCTGTCAGATGCTCTGGCTAGTGGTGAGCTGTGTGCCCCAGTCTGACTCCAGCACACATCCTCCTGAGCCAATATGAACCTCAGGCACATCTGTTCATGCAGTGCTGGCCTGTGTCAGGAACTTCTCCACAAAGCCCTGAAGCAACTGAGACCAATTATCTCCCATTAGAGCTGTTTGTCTCCTCAAGATGGGGTGCTAGTTGCCAGAAGCGTTAAAGGAAGCTGGTGGAGAGAAATGGCAATTTCAAGGCTGTAGTCTCTCTGATTTTAGTTTAGGATGGAATGACTCACTCTCTAGAAATTGCTCTCTACCATAGACTCTGCTCTGTGGCTCTGATCCTCCTCTGAGGGGAATGACTTCCAGGTGCAAGCCAGTTGGTTCACATGAAACTCCAGGTGATTTAAAGAGCTGATGAATAAAGGAATAAAATACTACTAAGGAGCATAATAATACCCTCAGGAAACTGAGGGCTGTGTGCAGGGAGGAGTGACAGTGGGAGATGATTATTGTGAGCTATGGCTGTCCTAGTACAAGGAACTCTCCTTTGCAGTTTGCCCATACAAGGACTAAATACCTCAGAATTTACTGAGGTCTAGGAGATATCTGTATTCCTTTCCTGTCCCCTGGAGGCACCTGCACATACAACTTGTGTGTATTTAAGAAATTCCCTAGAGACTTCTAGGCTTACTGAATAACTGTAGGTAAATCCAGGAATCCATATTTTGTTTGTACTCCTGTCAGTCTGCACACATTTCAAAGTGAAGCTGTGTCTGTTGCCTGTGGGCTAACCTGTGGAGATAAGTTTCAAAGTAGAGTGGAGAAAGAAACAGGTTCCCCAGCCCTTGTTTCTTACCTAGTGAGCAAAGTGGTTGGCTTTTGTTTTGGAAGGAGACCTGCCCAATCAAGATGGGAGGGACAGGAATATGAAGGGACATGCCTGCTGAGGCACTGCTCCAAGTGGAGGCTGAGCCTCAGCTGCTCTGTCAGAATATGACTCATGTTTTTATTTGTGTTTTTCTGAGCCTGATTGAGAAAGCTTGTATAAGAAATTTTACAGCCCTTGACATCACTCTGCACTTTTGCAAGACAATAGCCTGACATTTTGCCCTAGGTGTTGGATTAAATAGTAACTGGAGATTGTGCAAATACTTCTCTTAGCCATGATTATCATGCCAAGGCCTTGTGCAAGCTGGGGATTTCTGTGGCTGGGGTGGTTCCTTTAAGCTGTGACATTAAGATAGCAGTTCTGTATGTCTGTCTGTCTGCATCACTGCTGGTTGGCTTTTGCTTTAAAACGCTGGTAGAAAACCCACACAGAAGGACCTGAGGGAAAAACCACATCCTGACCACCAACACGTGCCACAGGGTGAGCCTGGGTAGTACACAGAGCCCATACTGAGCAAAGATAAGCTGCAAGGACACCATTCTGCTGCTGTATACAAGCATTCTGACACAAGCATGTCACTGGTTTTGGCTCTCTAGGGTGTCACACTCCAGTAAGCAGGACAATGAAAAAGAACATAGATCTCTGTATAAATGTACCCCATATTTCCCTTAAATTACCCTCTCTCAAACTCTGTCTGTGAGAGCAAAGGGAGTTGAGACCAAAAGAGCAAACAAACTTGCATTTCTCAACCTCGAGCTAATAGCTGCAAGCCTGAAATAATTTGGGGATTTTTTGCTTACACAACAGCTGAGAGCTATTGGGTGAAGAGTGAATTTCACATATTTTGATGCCTTATGGATATGTCCTCAGAAAAAAATTTATCCTTTTAGGACCAGTGTTTTCCCCTTCACCCAGCCCTGCAGTGATTTATTAGTTTTAGCTAAATAATGTCATCTTTTTTCAAGCTGCAATAGTAGGAATGTGGCACCAGCACTTTCTTTTCTCAGCAGTACACTTGGTGGGTAAAATATGAATGCAGAGTCAGCAGAACTGTGTTCCCCTTTTAGCTGCCTACTTGCTCTCCATCTGCTGACTTTTGGCTCTTGCAGGGTGGTGTCTTGTGGCCTCTTTTCCTCACAGTTGCCTTACAGTGCTACTTTGAGCGACTGTGGGTGACAATTTCAAATTTATCATGCTTCCTCTCACAGGCAAAAAAAAAAAAAAAAAATCAGTGTCTTTGGCTGCCTCTGTCCTGAGGTTCTTCTCTTTTGGTTGGCCAAACTGGGGGACCTGCTCAAGCCCCTCATACAGAAATGAGAAGCACAGCAATTTGTGTGCATGAGACAGGTCTGGAACACTCCCTGTTGTACTTACTGAACATCAGAGCTGGGAAACAGCTCTGTTCCCCAAGCTGTAGGCATGGTCCTTGCAGATCGTGGGATCCAGTGGGAGAAGGCAGGTTTGGAAAGGAGCAACCTGACATGTATGAGGCAGAGCTTCCTACACCCCTTGGTTGACTCTATTAAGGAAAGCATCAAGGAAAGATGACTGAGTTTCCTTGCTGAGATGATCAGCAATGAAAAGGAAAGGGACAAGCAGCAGGAAGAAAAGTGGGGTTGGAGACTATGGTCACACCACTGAAAAAGTAAAGGCACCTGAAATGTGAGTCTTTAGCAGCGAAATCAACCAGAAAAGCTTGGTAGCAGTATGTCTCTGCTTGAGCCACTCTGAAGAAGGTTAGATGATGGGCATGCTAAATGTGCTTCTTACTCCCTGCTCACTTTAGAGGGTTGTTAGCTTGTATCCAGAGGCAGCTGGGAAGAAACAGAAGATAGGATGGGAAGAGAAGCAGGTGTATGACAGTGTGGCTGCATACACCCTACCTGCTAAAAAGAAGCCCCATTTGAAAAATAATGTTAGTCTGGCTAACTGTATGTCCCACAAGGCTAGGACTGTTTGATTCTGGGTTAGTCTCCTCCTAATTCTGTTTTTCAGTCACATCTCCTGGTCTGCAATGTGGCTGCAGCCTCTAAGCACTGCTGGGGCTGCAAGAGCCCTTGCAAGGGTCTCCTTTTCAACCTCCTGCCAAAGCCAGGCAGGGATGGGATGGGATGGGATGGGATGGGATGGGATGGGATGGGATGGGATGGCATGGCATGGCATGGCATGGCATGGCATGGCATGTTCAGGTCTTAGTGGACTTGGTGCTGCAACACAACTACAGGAGGAGGTGCAGCGGGGTTTTAGACGTAAAGACCTACAGATGTTCAAAGCTGAATCACCAGGACCCTCTTAGGCAGCGTACCAGCAGCAAGTACACCCTACAGTGTACAGCCCTCTGCAAGGTTATCAGCCCCCTCTAGCTATGGCAGTAGGAAGAAAGTGAAAAAAAATCCCCTTTCTTGAACCTTCTGCCCTTTTGGTCTGTGGATGTGGCACCTGGGGACATGGTTTAGAGGTAAACATGGTGTTGCTGGGCTAAAGGACTGGACTCAATGATCTTAGAGGTCACTTCCCCAACCTTAGTGATTTTAGGATTCTATGTGACATCCAAAACAGGCAAACAATGTCCACTCCTTTGCATTTGGCCTAAAACCCAGGGGTCTGTTAGACAGGTTATCAAAACATTGCAAAGAAGCCATTTTCAAGAACATAATGATATAGTTGATGAGATTTTTCTTCAATTCAGCTTGTGGTTAGAAAGTGCTGTGGGTAAGAAAATAGGAAGAAAAACGATACCAGATTAGGCAACTGCATAAATCTCATTTCCCTAAAAAAAAAAAAAAGCTTCCCCTTATAAAAACCCCAAAACCAAACCAAAAAAGAAAAAAAAAAACCAAAAGAGAAAATAACTCTCCTAGCTGCCAAGTTCTACTTCCTATAAACCATCAATTGTTTGGTTTTGTGTTAACCTCCTTTCCCAGCTGGTTGAGCCCTGACCTTTTCAATTTAGTGCAGAGACTGAAAATATGGGTCAAACCCCACAGGCCAACACAAAATTTTTTCTACATCAGAGGACCTGAGGACCATTTCAGGATCAGAAATGCTTCAAATATATTTAGAGCAATATCTGAATTTTTAATTGATGGTTCTTATCACACCCATGAACTTAGTGAAATTCTTCCATCTTTCTAGCACAGCTGTTCATATAAAAAAGTCAACAAGTGCAACAATGAACAGTGGGCGTGACATCATGTTCTTGACTTGTAACCAGGGAACAGGAAAAACTTGCATTTCAACTTGCCACAAACGTCCTTGCTTCCTGTAGCTTCTAACATGTGTAGAAAATGTGTTTATATGCTCCTATAAGGGAGATCTATTACTCAGCTTTATTAACATAAATTGATTTGTTGCCCTTGCCATGATAATTTCAGGTAAGATAGATATGGAGGTATATAACCGAAAGAAAAAATACAGCTTTGTTTTTACAGAAAAACCTGTCAATCAGGAACATCCTAACCCGTGGAAAAGCCAATTGTCAAAACAGTCTTCACACTTAAGTCTTGTATAGGATTTGTTTTGTTTATAAGAGGCAGTGGATTTTTTTCCCTGGTAAGGCATGGGGTGGTTACAAGAGTCTTAGTGCATCTGCAGTCCAACAGAAAGAAAATTGCAGTGGAAAATGAACCATGAAAACAACTACAGCCAGGTGTGGTTTGGTCACTGCTCGAGCAGCTCCTCTGTGTCTTGCTTGTAACATTCATGTAGACAGCTGCTGAGCTTCTAGTGCATTGGAATGGCTTTTTACCACTGCTTTTAGTGGAAGGTGGTTTGTTAACATTTTGGGGCTTGGCAAATCTGCTTTTATGGTCAGACAACATTGCAGGCTGCATGTTCTACACAGTGATAGCAACACCTCCTAAATAAAAATGTTATGTAACAGCTTGAAGGGTACTTATTATACTATTATAAAATTCGAAGATAGACATATTTAGTGTATGCCTGAATACTGATTAATTAGCTCAGGCAAAAAAACCCATAACAGAAACTGTTGGTGGGAAATGTTAACTGGAATGTTTGTGTGAACCTTCCAGCAAAACTGCAATTGTGCAACTTTTCGCTTCCACATTCCTGACACAAGTACCTGTGGAAAACAATCTACCAGCGGACAGGGATTTAGGAGATGCAGACAGACAAAAAAAAAGCCTAGTAATATGTATCAAGTAGTTTATAAATTACTTTGTTATTAATTACTGCCCTGTGGTAGTGTGGGAGGTCAACATGGTGCTTTGTTACCCTGCAATAAAAGTACACGTAATAAGAAATGCAGCACTTTCTTATCTGTCCCCTTGGGAAACATACTGTCTTTCTGTTGTAGATTTTAGCATTTAATATTAGCAGTGTTTGACCCAGACTGACATCTTGAGCTCAGCTTCTACCAGCCCTGCATCTCAATCCTCTGCCACAGACGATTTGTGCTCTTTGCAGTGTGAAGTTCTGTTGGAAGATTAACTTTTACTGCATATCACTGCAGACCATGCCTGCACTGCCCAAGACATCCAACCTTGCCTGCTTTTGCTGTTGCACCCCAATAGGTGTGAAATGCAGGCAGAGGCCAAAATGAAGCACCAAGTCTATGAAATTACAACAGGCAGGGCACAGAACAGGACTGGCTCTGCTCTGAGGATCCAGGTTATCTGATCTGTATCAGCCTGTAAGTCATCTTTGCTGCTGAAGCACAGACTTTAAAAGGTCTTGCTCCATGGCAGGTTATGATTGACAGTACAAATCAGCAATGCATGCAGGAAAAAGAACTCATCAGAATTAGAAGAATATTCAGTTATTTCCCAGCAATCCATTATCAACCCAAGGTCATCAAGACTTAACCAACATGAGAACCACAAGAGTTAAAGTCTGGATGGCTTAAAGACCCAGACACTGTTACCTCCAACTTTTGCCCAGCACTGGAAATTTGTTCCCAAGGACACAGGAGCCTAATTTTCACAGCTGATCACAGGAAGAAAATGAGATGCTATTTATGGTGCTGAAGGACATAAGATTCACTCTCTCAGCTTCATGAAAGTGATGAATTTAAGCACAAAAAGAGTCCTTCCTCCTCCTCCTCCCCATCATGTGCCACCAAGTTAGAAGCTGCACACAGGAAAGACATGGACAGGGCATGGTGTCTGTATGGTCCTGCTTTTCCCAGGGCAATGCTTCAGCCTCATCCTGCCCAGGCAGCTGCCTCTGATGCTGAACTGGGAGCTGAGAACTGAAAAGTGTGAGTCTATAGTTGCTTCAACTTCTCCAGGGATTGGGACAGCAGAGCAGAGAGCTTTGTTTCTGACCTGTTCCAATTAGGAAAAAAAGACTGAGATTCATGCAGGACAGGGAATTCCCATAAATTTGAAGGGCTAAATAACAAACTAATGGCCAAGGGAGGAATGAGGAGACTTCCCTTCTATCTATAACTTGAAATCCTTTCTGGTGGACAGGGATGCATTTAATTTTTTGTGTCTCCCCAGTTTCTCTGTTAGGTTCTAGCATCAAAGCCCAGTTCTCCTCTTGCTCATGTTGTCTCAGATGCTGGGTCTGAGGAGAGAGTTTTGTTTATATCCCCCTTAAGCTTCTCTTCCTAGTAGGACACTGTGACCAGCTCTCCTGTGCACATTGGAAGGGCTTTTATTTTCTTGTTTTAAACACTGTTAGTGCCAGACATGACGTAAGCTGGCTGTACTGAAAGTATTTTAGAGCATTTAAACTCCTGTCAACAATGTTAATTAATTAATTAATTAAAATCTCGCTTGCTTCTGTTTGAGAGGAAGGTTATTTTGCCTGCACAGTGATCCGTGCCCACTGAAGCCTCTCTCATACTGCTGGGAATGGATCAAAATTGAAGAATTTTAAGCTTTTCCCCCCATATTTTTCTCTTTTAAAAATTTCAGTAAAAATATTTGCTAATAAAATTCAACTCTATTTTTTCCTTTCAGCAACACTGTACCCCATGTCTGACCACTCCAGTAACATTTTTACCAGCCACTGAACTTAATCACTGGCTTTGCCTGTTTCAAATAAAGCCAGGGCTGTTTCTTCATGGTGGAATTGGCATGCTGCAATGTGTTTGGGCAACCTAAATCCCACCCCAGATTTCCTGCCAGCTGGTGGCAGATTGTCAGGGTCACATCACTGATAGGCAGCTCCACTCACAGGGACCAAGTGCAAAGAAGGGCTCCAGACTGCCTCCCATCCACATCACATCCTGCTCACAGCATTGCAAGCTTGAGTAGCCATTGTGGTCTCTAGATGCAAACACAGGGAAGCAGTTTCAAGCTCTCAGCAGGTCTGGGCTGCATGTTTTTCCCTAGGTCTTATTACTCAGAGTGACTTCCCTGGT
Source organism: Tychaedon coryphoeus (assembly GCA_013398595.1). Lineage (NCBI taxonomy): Eukaryota > Metazoa > Chordata > Aves > Passeriformes > Muscicapidae > Tychaedon > Tychaedon coryphoeus. The sequence goes on from WBND01000062.1 coordinate 1,312,873, forward strand.
GCTGCAAGCTGCCTCCTGGATGATTACCCCGTGCTTAGGAGACACCATGGCTGCTGCCCCTAGATATGCAACCTCTTCTCAGAAGTATTAAGCTGCCTGTTTGTTCCAAAGCCAGAAATTAGGTGAAGGTTGAGAGGACTTATCAGTAAGTCAGGACAGGGACAAATACACACATTGCCCAGGGCGTGGCAAACATCCTCAGAACAAACACTCCAAATCCAGGGAATTCAGTTAAGGTTGTTTAAATGCTTAGTGGTATTTCTGTACATTGCAGCATAGAGTAAAGGTGTTCCATATCTGAAAATAAAAAACTGGGTTGGAAGACAAAAGTCTCATGCAACATCTCAAATACTGTATATTTGCAAAAAATGTCATAAACCTCTAATTCACCGGATCAAATGAAGTGATTTCTCTCAGAATGAGACTATCATATTTTGGTATGCCAAAGTGTTGAAATATATAAAGTCAAGTTTAAGGCTCTATGGTTGCTGCCTCTGTGACTAACAAACCTGAAATTTGATTCTGAACCACAGCTATAAATCAGATCTGCACTTCCATCAGTCCCCACACTGATGTATCTGCCTGTTTTGACTCAGATGCTACCAGCTTCACACCTCTTCAGTACTGAATGCTTCAAAACCTGCTAAGCTCCTTCTGGGTAAGTTCTTTGTCTCTTGAGCTCTGTCCTGTCTTTTTAATGCAGATGTTTATTTTGTGAGGAGGGCAACACTTGGGGTTTTTCATGTCCCTGCTGCTTCATCTTGAAATTTGCTTATCATTATTTCTGCAAACACTGCTGGAAGTTATCCTTGCCTTGACTGCTCCTCAGCAGACATGCTTATTCATTTGTTGATTAACTTCCTGTCATTCCTTGGTTTATGGAATTCCTAAATCCCTCCTGAGAGATTGTGAACTCAGAACTAAACCAAGAGCAACTCTCTTGACATCTCTATTAATTCCAGTGCAAATAAAGAAGAACTGAGACACAAACTCAGACTTGAAAGGTTGGGAATTAGAAGGGTTTGTACAGGGCTTAAGATTTCCCGATACACTATTTCTGTGGAGATGAGACCTGCAAGATCATTTCCACATCACTCAGCGGACACATCACATTACTAGGGTGTAAAGTCCTGTGTTAAGGCCCTCAGAATAAAATGGGGGATTCCAGTTTCACAGTTATTTTTGAGTTTTCTGTTACTCATTTCAAATCCACGCCAAAACAGCTTTTAATTTTTTCTTTCCACAGTCATGTTTTGCCTTCATACAGGTTTGTTTCACAAGACTGGAACCATGTCTGGCTGTACTGTATTCATCATGGTAGTATCCAGAGACTGCCTGACTGTTGTTGTGTCACACCTTCATAGCTAAGCAAATGAAGAATTAAAGTTGACTTGGATTTTTACTCCTAGCCTTTTCTGATTGAAATACTTTGCTATTTATTTCATTCCACGAATAACACTTCTCTGTAGCTGTTCTCAGGTACTTTCTATCATGGTGGTGCAAAACCACATAGCTATCAAATTGTGTCTTTTCTTTCCTACCTTCTCCTTTGCTTTGCTTCATTCCTTTTGGTGTTTCATCCTTTTTGTGCCTAGTGCTACAGCTTGGTGCACATCTATTCTGCTTCTACCCGCAGCTAGTTTTGTGATACTCTGTAAGAGCTGATATACAAACAGCAGCCTGAACTGATACATATAACTGATGTGTAAGCATCACCCTGAAGCCCAGGCAGCCCTGCTCTCCTGGGATTCACCAATGGAATCCCATTGTGATTCCAATGAATGATTTAGCTGAATGTTAACCTGATCTTGCTGCTGTTGGTACCACAGCAAGTTTTGCTCTGTACGTATGCACTGCTCTGCCTCATGCAAAAATGAGTTAGTGAAAAAGGCCTATCTGGAAAATACATCCTTGCTTTAAGAAGCACTGCAGCAGCCTGAATTATTTCTAATCCCAACTGCAGAGTGATCCCAGAGCAATTAGATCCCAGCTCCATTGTAGGTGACCCCCTAGGCATGCTGCCCTGTGGAGAAAGGGGAGCTAATCTTCTCTATATTCTTTCAGTGGGAGTTTCAGCTCACCATTTTTTACTTAGTCAACTGTGTGTTTTAGGAACACTAGAGGATAGGTGAGATCCTTTCTCCATCTCTCTGGGAAGGCTGAGAACACACCCTGCTTCAAGAACTGCACCGAGGATTTGCGTGTTTGCCTCTACATGCCATTCACTCATCTATTTACCTCCCGCCTCTTTACACAGAAAAGCTTTTTGAAGAGCTTGCCAAGATTTCTGCCAGGTGGCATCATAAGTGAGTTTCACCACAGCTGAGGGCCTGACAAGCTTTGCTGGACAGACACGGCTGGAAATTAAGGTACTTTTATGCCTAGATATGTTTGTAAATATTTATTTTAAGCCTTCTTGCATTAATGGATTTCAGATGCAGCAGAAGCTCGGCACACGCTGCTCCCCGGCGCTTCCCCCGCCTGTCCGTGCCCGCAGGCTCCTCCTGGAGCAATGCCCCGTCAATCCAGAGAGCGGCTTGGGCAGCGCCACCTCACCAGAGCCACTTCTCCTCCTCTTCTTCATCCCTCCCGCCCCTTCTTCACCTTCCTCAAACCTGCGGCCGCTTGAGGCGGGCGGGGCAGCTCCGCCCCGCCTGGCCGCGGGGCCCCGGCGAGCTGGGCTGCGCACGGCTTCCCGGGGAGCCGGCATGGAGACGGAACCGCTCCTCGGAGTGAGTAAAGCACCTGCCAAGGACGAGGGGGAGGGAGGGAGGGATGCGGCTCCTCGGGGGCTGGCGGAGCCCTGGTCCCCAAATCCCCCCTGCTCGCCGGGGCTGCTCGGTTCTGCTCCTCGCAGGGCTTCCTATAATCCCCGGGAGGGCTTCTTTAGCTTCTGGGTCGGCTGCAGCATGTGTTTTATTGATGTCATAATGGATCGCTCTTTAATTATATCTCCCTCCCGGAACTGCGTTGGCCGGGGTTTGGCCGCGTCCCAGCGGGGTGTGCGAGCCAGGCGCGCTCCGGCGGGGGAGCCCGGGCGAGGGAACACCAGCCCGAGGGACGATCAGTCAGCCCGAGGGACAATCAATCAGCCCAAGGGACAATCAATCAGCCCCGGCCACAATCAGCCCCCTGGACTATCAGCCCAAGGGACCATCACCCCTAGGGATCATCAGCCCCAGGGACCATCAGCCCGATGCTCCCGGTGTCCTGGGGCTGGAAGATGGTGATCTCTAGCAGCTTTACACGTCTGCGTGTTTTATTGCTTGTTTAGTGTTCCGGAAAAGTCCTCAAAATGTAATTGCTGCCTGTATGAAGAGTGCCCAAGGAAAGTCAGCTGGTGTGAGCAAGGGGAGCGAGGGTAGGTAAGGGTGGGTTCGTCCTGACTGGAAGCCAAGTGCCCGCCAGAGTCTCTGTATCACTCTCCTGCTCAGCAGAGGGAGAGAAAAATGTAAGGAAAGGCTCATAGGCCAAGATAAGGACAGGGAGAGATCACTCACCAGCTACCGTCACAGGCAGACTCAACTTTGGGAAAATATTGAATTCATTACCAATGAACTCAGAGTAAGGTAATGAGAAATAACCATCAGATCTTAGAACACCTATCCCCCACTCCTCCATTCTTCCAGGGTGCAACTTCACTTCTGATTTCTTCTACCTCCCTTGACTGCAGTGGCACAGGGGGAGGTGGAATGGGAACCAAGGTCAGTTCATAAAGTATTGTCCCTGCTAATCCTTCCTCCTCAGGGGAAGGACCCCTCATACTCTTCTGCTCTAGCATGGGGTCCCTCCTGTGGGAAACAGTTCTCCACAAATTTCTCCAATCAGTCCTTCCCAAGAGCTGCAGTTCTTTGTGATCTGCTCAAGTGTGGGTCCTTTCCATGGGGTCACAAGTCCTGCCAGCAAATCTGCTCCAGTGTGAGCTCCTCTCTTCATGAAACCACAGGTCCTGCCAGGAGCCTGCTCCCACATGGGCTTCCCATGGGGTCACAGCCTCCCTTGGGCATTCACCAGCTCTAGTGTGGGACCCTCCACAGGCTGCAGATGGAGGACTCTGCTCCAGGATGGATCTCCATAGGCTGCAGGGGCACAGCTGCCTCACCATGGTCTTCGCCATGGGCTGCAGGCAAATCTCTGTCCAGTGCCTGGAGCACCTCTTCCCTCTCATCTACACTGGCTCTGATGTCTGCAGACTTGTCTCTCTCACATATTCTTACTCCTCTTTTCCTGGCTGCTCTTGCACAGCAACTTTTTCCCCCTTCTTGAATCTGTTACCCCAGAGGCTCTACCATTGGCTCAACCTTGGCCAGGATCAGGCCCTCCTTGGAGCCAGCTGCCCTTGGCTCTGTTCTACGTGGGGAAAGTTTCTGGCAGCTTCTCACAGAAATCAGCTCTGTAGACTCCCCCACTACCAAAATCTTGCCATGCAAACCCAACACAGTTGTTTATCACACTATGTGTAGGATGCACTTACCTGTCTGGAAAAGGGGAATAAAGAAACAGTTCTCATTTGTGAAGTTTAGAATTTAATCATGAGAGGCAGCAGCTAATTGTTGCAGTTTCATTTCTCCAGGCAAGCCTTGGTTTCTCCCTAAAAGTTGCCCCTCAAACACAAGGCAGCAGCTGAATTTAGAGGTGGCAGTGTGAACATCTAGGGCTTTGCATTGCATGGGGGAGCAGGACAAAACCTGGTCCAGTCCTTTTTGTACAGGACTTGATCAGCAGATGGCCATGGTGCAGTTTCTGCCATGCACTGCCAGTGGCTGCCATCCCCAGTCTCAGGGTACTGTGGAAGAAGAAGAGGAAGAGGAGAATGACATGTGCATCTCTCACATGTCTGTTTGCAGGACTGCAGTGAGTGTGCCTTGGTGTTGCTGTTTCTGCTCTCTACTGGCTTTCCTCAGGCCCAGCAGGAGACTCTTTGTGAAGTGTCCTGGTCCTGCAGAGGCTGAGGCATTGATGGCAGCTTGTGCCAGGCTGAGAACCTGCTGCGCATGGGCTTTGGCTGGGCAGTGCCAAGGAGTCTCTTGTACAGCTCAGCAAAGGCAATTGCAGGGCTTGATGCCTCTGCAGGGATTTCCTCAGCATGTGTTATCTTGACTCCATGGTGAGCTGGAGAAAGGGACCAGCATGGCAGAAACCCAGCTTTTTTCTGTCAGCTGTGAGGCTGTGCCTGTGTTAGCCCGAGCAAGGGGTGAGAGCACACAGCAGGAGGAGAGAGTGGCAGCAGGCAAACCTGCACCCTTGGACACATCCTGGGGGTGCTGTTGGTGCAAAGGAGCCTGTGCCAGGACAAGGTGTGACTGCCTGGCAGGGCTTACAGGTCCCTGGCATGATGGCAGCCTGTTCTGGGGAGAGCAGGTGCCTTTGGGGAATTGGAGAGCCCCAAAGGCTCTGGACAAGGAGCTGCAAATCTCCCCCCTCAAAAGAGGAAAAGCAATGCTTACAGTCAGGTTTCTAGTCTGCATACAGGACCTGCATAAGTGCTGCCATATGCTGGGGTGTTGTAGCCTCCCAGCTCCTGTCAGAGCTGGAGAGGAAGAGACCATCCAGTCTTTACTGAACAGCAATGCTGTTTGAGCCCCTGCAGCCCCTGTCCACGCTGATGCTACTTGGTACAGAGACTAGAGCAGAGCAGCTGTGGGTGAGCAGTGGTGTGCAATCTGATGAAGTCTGAAACAGCAAAAGGTGACAAAATGAGCTGCAGATATCTGTTGTCTGAACAAGGGTCTGCAGGGGACAGAAGCTCATCATATTAAAGTGCAGAGGCAGAGGATGGGTGAGTTGATCTGCCTGAGATCTGAGTATTTTTCCAAGAATAAGAATAGCTAATGCAGCATCTGGAGACCATTTGTTTCTTTCAGCTCAAAGATGCACCGAAGGCACAGCAAGGCAGGCTAGGCAGGTGATGCTTTGTGCATTGGCCAGTATAAAAGCAGATTGTATCTTTTTGTGTGGTATGGACATAAGACTTAGGAATGCAATTCCTAAAGTTGTCTTTCAGATGACCCTATGTGACTGTCAAAGAAAAAAAATCTAATGCACCATGTTTAAGCAAATATTCTTCATATAAGCACTGTGGCTCTCCAGTATGTAAGGAAAAACCAATTACCTCCTAGGAGAGACAATCTTGAATGAATGTGCTAAGATGCAGCAAAAGGGACCAGTGAGGGTGTTTGCAGAGTACAAAACCTCAAAAATATGTATCTGACTGTGATTGCTGTAGCAGACAAGAAGGAATCATTTACATTTGCAGCTTTTAAAAAAGTGTTAAAAAGGAAGCTGTGATATTAATGATGGTAATCACTGTGCCATGATCTAACACTAGCTGTGACAAAATAAAGCCTTGAAAGCAGTGAAAAGAAGGAAGGCTCTAATCCCCAGACCACCACCTGAACTAGGAACATCAAAGGAAAAAAACCCTCAAAACCACAGAGAGCTTATTTTGTGTTCTGCACAATCCAGGAGATCATAAATGAAAAATTAACAGGATAAATCTAGCAGGCCCTGGTGAGGCCATGATTCTCAACTGGGTTTCATCCACTGGCACTCCTGCATGACCACTGCAAATTATGCAGAAAATCAGAGAAGAACACCTCCAGAGTAGTTTCAGGAAGGTCAGAGCAAACCAAAATGCTTATGATCATGGACTTGTAGGGGTGATAAAAACATCTTTGGTATTCTCCAAAGCAGGAATAAGGGGAGGAAAGTTTTCCTCTTTGACCCCAGATGCTGGCATGACCTGCAAATCCAGTGTCCTGACATCTCTATAAAGGCTTTTAATAGATGTACTCCTGTGGCACCTGATTTGATCCTTCAATGTGAGTGTTCTCCCTGCCATCAGTCCCTTTGCTGTGCTCCTGGGACTGCAAAGGGTGAAGGAGTGGACACAGTTTCACACTGGAGAGAGGTACTCCTTGTGGTTTCACAATAGCCAATATAACAGTAATTTCTCCATACCAATGAAACTGTGTATATTTGTCTTGGCTCAGTGTTTCCTTTCACTTGGTCACTTTGCAAGCCTGAAGGTGGAACCCACCCTTTGGCATTGTGCTGGGAGACAGTGTTATCAAAAGCAGCATGTGTCGTGGCTGATAAGCTCTTGACATTTTGCTGCAACTACTTGAGAGAAGGGTTGGCATTTTTTAATATTTATAAATCCATCCTACACAGGTGCAATGTCATTAATTCAATGGCAGTATATGGAATGGTTTATTGTTTTTCTTTTGTTTTCCCTCCCAGAAGACCCTATGAAGTCCCAGAGCACATACCAATGGAAGGCCCTTTGCAAACCTTCGTTCATGTGTGCCATGAAAATGGTCAATGGATGTCACAGTTACCAGAGAAGCTCTGGGATATTCCCCTCTATAACTTAGCTCTCCCAGGTAAAGATTAACTTTTGTTCTCCACTGTTTTGTTAGCTTGCCATTTAAACATTGGAATATCCTGTTTGTTCCATTTCAGGATGGCTATGTTTATTATTTGGGTCAGTGTGTGGGGGAGGGTTTGTGTGATGTTATGTGAATAATGTTGGTCTGTAATGTTTGGGGTTTCTTAGAGGGGAGGGGTAACAAAGGATTTTTTTATTGTTTTTTTTAGAAATGAAAAGAAAAAGGCACTTTGTGTTATCTTGTCAGATACTATTATTAATCTAAGGATTGACTTATTTGGGCAATGATAAAATTTTCCTAATTAATTCTTGTAACTTCCTATATAAAATGTTTCCCAGAGGGGAGAATTAATATTTTACCTTCTTATTTGTTTCTTTGTACTGTCTAAAAAAGGCTGTGAGGTTGCAGAAAAAAGAGAATTGAGACTTGTAATTAACATGATTTTATTAATGTAGACTGTTATTTTTCTACATGATCTTATAAAAACTGGATTTTTCATGTTATGTGTAAATGCATTTAAATGATACCTGTGTATTATTAACCTTTCTTTGGTCACATTGCTTCTTTCTGCTGCCTTGATTTCCACAACCCCCCCCCCCCACCATTCTGTCAAAAAAATTTATAGTATAATGTGATTTCACTGATACACGGAGAGGCATCAGCTTTTGAGTGATTCCCTTTGCCTCCACACCAAAAATGGTACTGAAGGAAAGTCTAACCCACATTTTCTCTCACACCTGTAGATGTGACAGGTAGTTTGGGGGGAAAGCAGCACAGCATGTAGATGAATGTTTTATATAGGCCACTGGATCATAGATTAATTTTAGGAAAGGCATATATTTAGAGATAGTGTGAAATCTTGTCTTCAGTGAGTAGAGCCCTGATTTTTGGCTTTTTTCTTCCCATTGTGAACTGATGGAGTGTGGGGTTCCAATTAAAATTGAAACCCAGAAACTTATTTAATGGAGGCATCTTAGATAATGTCACTTGAATTGATGTTAACTTCAAAACAAACACATCTCTATTTAGGATGTGCTAAAACTATAAAGAGCCTATAAAGCCAATGTAAGAGGACCAGGACAGGTGCTATTAAAAAAATCCCTCTAGATTTCTTATTTAACCATCAAGAGAGGAAAAAAGAAAATAGGTGTCTGCCTTATGGGTGAAGAAAGAAGGTAATAGTAGTCTCTTTTTCTGTTTTTGTTCCTATTGCAAAAATCTTTCACAAGTCAGTAGCACACTCAGTGGGATTTTGTTTTGCTGGAAAAGGAGCCATGTTGTTTCTATAAGATTTTCACCTGTGTTTCTGTGCCATCATAGAAAGTAGAGAACTTTCTGATGGGTTTGTTTGCCTTCCTGGCTCTCCTCTTAAGGGTGACCTTGTTATTCTTGCAAATGTTTGTTGTTCTTGTGAATATGCCTGCAGGGAGAACATGCATGAAGAACAACTGAAGGCAAGTCCATTTCAGCAAACATTAGAGGACTTTTAGAGAGCATTGCAGACTATTAGCTTGGAATATTTTGGTGTCTGTCCAGCTGACCTACAAAGCTGATCTAGTCCAAGTCAGAACACAAGCAGATCAAGACCAACCAGGTCAAGACAGCTCTGGCAGGTTTCCAGAGGGAGGAAAACCAGTTTGGAAGTGGAAGTTTATCTCATAGAAGGCATGCAAGAAGCATGACAGAGCGGATTCTGAAAGCATGATGAGGAGACAGCGGCACATGTCATTAATTAGTGTTGTGCTTGCACCAGATTCAGCACAGTGCTGCTGGGCAGGTGTGGATTCAAGGTCTGGAGCTACTTGGCTTGGTGCTAGCTCACTATCTTTGCATCAAATGTGTTGTGTCATGGATGTACCCATCTTCCTTTCATTACTGTAACTCATGACGTCACAAAAGACTCGTGAGTAAAAATTACTATCCGTTTGCTGGTTGGCATTCATGGATGCAACACCCATCAATGGAATCCTGCTCATCTCTCTCAGACTTGGATTTGGTCCATGGGTATTTAATAGTTTGATTCTTACATCTTCTAACACATAATTCTTTTATTGCATGTCCTCTATATTGATCTTCCATCTGCAATGAGTGTAGTTTGGGTGTTTAAAGCCTTAAAATAGATAAAAAATGGCTTTTAGAAGGTGAAAAAATTGAGTGAGACATCAAACTATTATTGATAGTTCCAAAGAATTTTTATTTCCAAACTAATCCTTTTTACTTTGTTTACTGGAGATATTACTACTGGCACCAGTAAGACTGACAATTCAAGAAAGCAGCTCCTAGCACCAGTCAACTATTAGTTTGACAAAAGACTTAAACACCAAAATGATAAGCAGATTCTTTGCAGACACTAAGATCCAAGCAACTTCACTGGGTTGTTAGCTTTTCTTTATAAAACTGTAAGAAAAAATGGAACAGAAAAACTAGCAAAATCACTGGTTCCCTGTCCTAATGAAATTGTGAGCTGAAATACTTTCATCTAAACATGATGCAAGTGATGTGTCAGATTTATTAAGAATTCAAGGAAATAAAATATTTGGGCAGACTGTTCTTGGGTCTGATGCCTGCGTAATTCCCGGTGTTGGAAATGTCAGGTAATTTTTGGAGTCCATCAAATGAGGATCTTGTTTGTCTTTCACTCATAAACTTAGACTTGGATTTGCCTCAGAAACCTTCAAGCAGCCACTTTGTTGTTTTTGCAGGGGAGGTGGTCGTTTAGTTCAGGAGGACATTTTTAGCAGATATTTAAGATATAAGTGGTTAAAGTGCCAAGCTAAATGTTGGTCCAGTTAAAGGTGTAAGAACAAGAATTTCTGATTTCAGTCATATTTTCCCATGCAGAGATGAAGGTCTTGGACAATGAAATCCTGCATTTGGAAAACTCTGAAAACAGTACAAATTCTAGATAAATTCAGCCTTCAGCTGTTTATTCCCTGAAAAAAAAAAATGTTTTCACAACAAGATAATTATTTTGAGGGAAGACACCGTTTGAAACAGACCATTTTATTGTGGTTTGGGGCAAACTACAGTGATGTGTAGTTTAGATGGGGACTGCTTTATTGAAAAGTGCCAATGCCTTTTCTCCACAAGGACTTCACACTACGCTTACTAATGTTAGGTGAGCAACCTCTGTAGACAAGTCCACCTTTTTGCCATAACTACAGAGGCTCTCAGACAATACAGGTGTGTGGCTTGCAAATGTGGTGGCCTATCAGGTGTGCACATGAAATGTAACCATGGAATGTGGTCTTGAGTAGTTAAGAAATGAGATTTTCTGAACATTTATTTTTGTATTCTACAGGGAGTCATGACACTATGACCTACTGTTTGGATAAAAGCTCTGCTGTTAGTGGCAATGAGTCCAAGCTGGTGAAGTTTTTAAGCAAATGTCTGCCCTGCATTGTGCACCCCATTATCATGAAGTGGTCTATAACACAAGTAAGCATTGTCTGATGTTCTCTTCTTGCCTTGGCAAAATTGAAGCTTGTGCTGCAGGGCTGAGAGTGTACAATGACAGAATAGCCTGCTGCTCTGTGCTCTCATGAGATTCCATGCTTGGGTGCTGTGGTTTAACTCCAGCCAGCAACTCAGCCCTGCACTGCTGCTTGTCACTGCCTCTGGGTGAGAGAGGGGAGGGAATTGAAGGGTACAAGCTGGAGAACTTGTGGGTTGAGATACAGACTGTTTAATAGGTAAAGCAAAAGCCATATGTACAAGCAAAGCAAAATAAGGAATTAATTCACCACTTCCCATGGACATGCAGGTGTTCAGTCATCTCCAAGAAAGCCAGGCTCCATCATGTGTAATGGTGTCTTAGCACGACAAACACCATCACTCTGAACCCTCCCCCTCTTCTTCCCCCAGCTTTATGTGCTGAGCATGACTCCTTATGATGTGGGATACCCCTGTGGTCAGTGGGGGGCAGCTGTCCTGCTGTGTCCCCTCCCAACTCCTTGTGCACCCCCAGCCTCCTCGCTGGTAGGGTGGGGTGAGAGGCAGGAAAGGCCCTGACTCTGTAAGCACTTCTCAGCAACAGCAAAAACATCCCTGTGTAATCAGTGCTGTTTCCAACACTAATCCAAACCACAGTGTCATTCTAGCTAATATGAGGAAAATCACTTTCCTATCTTAATCCAGCACTTTGCAACATGAGATAGGAGCCATACATGTCTGATCATCTTTTCTGGGGAAAAAGCATGCAGGTGAAGCAGGGATGATACTTAAAGCTGTTGCTTAAAGCTGACCACTTAGTACTAGAAACCCTTTTCCACATGTTTATTGTGGTGGTAAATAACATGTAATATTAATGTAATTAATAGAAGTTTTATTTCTCTTGCACTTTGTTCAGAAGGTACTTACTTGTCATTTTTGCTATCGCTGCTGTGTGAGATGTCAGTTGTGCTCCCCATCTCTACTGTGTGTTTCACCAGCAGCAGAAACAAAAGAATCCCTTGTTGAAGGGATTTTTTTTCCTCATAAAGATTGAGAGTGAAGGTGTGGTTCATCACATAAGGTTTAGCTAATTTTTTAAAATGTGCAAATATTAAGCTAGTAGTTATCTCTTTGTTCCTCACAAGTGTATTTTAAAGACAAAATTGGGGACTGTGATTTAAGCTACAGCTTTTGAAGATTCTTCCAAAGAACAAACTTTCCTGACACCAAAGAGCTACCAGAAATCTGTTTTTGTTTTTATTGAAGGAGTAGTTCATTATTAGGGAATTAAAACAGAATAATTGATAGATAGCAATGAGCATGCCAAGGTTTGTTGTGTTTGAGCATCTCTGGCAAACTGGAATCTTAGACACTACCAGGTATCAAACATGAACCAGCAATGATGAGCTGATGTTGAAGGGCACTTGCTTAGCACAGATCATTGTTTATCTTGAACTGCTTTTTTTGGAGGGGACTTCAGCCAATGAAAGATTTAGAAACCTCCTACCTTGTGGGTTTCTGGCTGGCAAAGCGACCCTGTTGGTGACAAACAATCTCTTAATATCATTATAGTAATTTTCTGGTCCAAACCCAGTGTGACAAGCAGGAAGTGGCCCAGTGCTGATAGGGAAGAGGCACAGCTACAATCCTGCCCCTCCTTAGCTCTGCCTGCTCCAGTTATCTGTGTGGGGAGATGACTCCACCCATTGGTATCCAGAACAGACACCATGGAGCCCTGCTGGTGGTAGGATCCATGAGTTCCTGGGTGCCCCAGTGCCTGGGAGTTACCTGCTTGAGCCCCAGCTTCTGTGGTTGTCAGTCTGGAGCCCCAAATGTTTCCTGTGTAATGGCCATGTAACTTCCAGTCGTGCCCTGGATGCCTGGTGTGAGATTAAAGCACTGAGCAGCATTGCTCCTCAGGGCTTCCTTTAAAATTTTGCCCTTTAGGGGGGCAATATTCATACTGCCTAATCCACTATCCAAACCCAGGTAACTAATTAGAGAGTCTAATTTGTCTCATTTTCCCATGTAGTCAACTGATAAGAAATGAATTAATCTGAAGGGCAGCTCAGAGCAGCTATTTCCTTTGGTGCTTTTGCTGGCCACAAAGGTTATAAATGACCTACAGCCATGTACACTCCTGTTTCCAGCATACTCCAAGCAAAGGGGTGTGGATCATCCCTTCCACTGCTTCAGCCTGGTGGAGACCAAGCAGGCACAGGAGGAGACCCAATGCACCCCCTGGACCCTGGGGCACAGCCTGGGGAAAATTCATGTCCAAAGAATAGGAAGTTAGGGGGTTAAACTAGGCATGGTGAGCATCCTGCTATGTGTCTTTAGCTCTGCCTCAGTGCTAAAGCTGTGAATTTGGATATTGGAGAGCAATGCCTTGTACTGATTTAGCTTTCGTTGAATCCTTTCTGACTTACATCAGTACCACGTGTGGTTTCTGGAGTCTAAATTTTATCCCTAGGAGGTTGAGCAGGTTGAAAATTAGTGTTTAAACATATTTAATTAAATGGATTATATTTTCTTATGCTAAGAGAGTCTTGATATAAGGAAAAGACATATCATTTGGAACTTTTTGCCTCAGAAACAGCTTTATCACCAGTTCTATTCAGCCCTCAAATCCACTGCTCTGAGGGAAGTGGATCTAGAAGAGTGCTTCTGTTTTGTAGGACTTCTACAGGTTAATTCAAATTTTATAAGAATCTTTATCTTGGAAAAGAACAATAGCCAGTAGATTTTTCTATTTTTGTTTTTTTCCTTCTGTTGAGGATGTGTGAGGTCCACAGAGACAACCACAGTAAAGTCTTTGATCTAATAAAACAAATACGGCACTTCTAAGGTGCTGATCCTGCAATTGTTTTTCTAAATTAATAGTTGTAGGAAGAGCAATCATGTTTTTATGCACAGGTTAATTGATCTTTGACTTTCAGAACACAACAGTGGCAACTGTCTGAAACTAATCTAATCTGTAGTTGCAGTTTATGCTGCAGGGAAATTGGAATCCCTCTTGTCAGAGAGCAAAATGCTTCAACTTGCAATTTGGTGCCATATAGTGACATTTTAAAGATGAAACATCTGTGAAAAATGCCATAGGACTAACTTGGGACTAACATAGGACTAACCACTTTTAGCTTTCTAAACTAAAGAAACAAATCTCTTTCGAGCTCTCAGGACCTTTGTCTTCTGTTTCGCCTTTCAGGTCCTGACTGTGACAGAGCAGCTTGAGGCTGGAGTTAGATACCTGGATTTCAGGATTGCTCACAAGGCTAATGATCCATCTATGAATTTGTACTTTGTGCATATGGTTTACACAACTGTTACTGTGCAGGTATTTTCCTTACCTTTGTGATGGCTATAAACCCAGTGCCATTTCTTTCATTTAAGGGCCATCATAATCCAAAAACGCTGGCTCGAGGTCTTCTGAGTAGATTAGTTGTTTTTCTTTTGTGAGGACTTCAAACTAGGGAAAATCAGCAGAGCTGGAAGTTAGTTTCAGCAGCTGCATGTGATACTGGAGCACCAGTTTTTTCCTCATCCTCAAACTCTTTGTGTCTGCTCTCCACTGCCTATCCCCTACCACATGCCCGATGTTCTTGAGTTTATCATGTGTTGTCCCAGGATGATACACAGGGCATTCCTGTTTCCCTGGTAAGAAAAGAAGTTATTAAAGGGAAGAAGGCACTGAAAGCCCTATATATTACAGAAACACTTTTTTTTTTTTTTGAGAAAACACAGTTTTTAATTATTGTGATTGTGAGTCTACTCCACCATCACTGCACTGTTGATGGTATGTCCTTTCCCCTGCATAGCACAGATAACTTTCTAAGCTGCCATACTTCTTTCTTGTAGGATATTCTGTGGGAAATATTGAGGTGGTTAGAAACTCATCCTCATGAAGTTGTTATCATAGCCTGCAGGAATTTTGATGGATTAAACAAGAGACTTCATAATCATCTTGTTGCCTGTATAAAAGAGATTTTCCAGTGTAAACTGTGTCCTAGATATGTAAGTATGAGACCCTTTTTTCCTCATTTTTAAAAGAATGAGACATCACAGTGAGATATTCCAAATATTTATATGTATTCTACTTTTTCTGTTTTTAACCTCAGAAAGGTACAATTTGCTGCATCAGCAATAGGTCATTACCTAATACAACTGAGGAGATTAAGCAAACCTACATTCCACAGTGTGGAGGAGGGAATTAAAATTTGACTGTATATCTGTTGAGTTGTGGGACAATAGTAGAGACAACTGTCATCCATTGTCCTGTCTGAGTTTTCTTGGAAAGGAAAGGGAAAAGAAGAGAAAAAAGAAAAGAGAGGAAAATAAAGGAAAATGAAAGCAAAAAGAAAGGAAAAGTTGTGCATTTTACATATTTATAGAATTTAAAGAATCTGTTTTCTGCCTTTTCACAGCAATAATTATAAATTAAGGTTTTTCTATGTAAAATAGTTTAGGTTGGAATTGACCTCTGGAAGTCCAACACCACCATGCAAAACATGTTCAAAGTTACGTTGGGCTGCTTCTGTTAACTCTTTATTATCTCCAAGGATGGAGATTTCACAACCTTTCTGTGGAAAATTTGACCACTCTCACAGTAACTGTGTTTTCCTTCTCTATCTGATCAGAATCTCTCTTGTGTCTGCTGCCTTCCATCCTTTGCTGTGCATATCTGAGGAGTATTCTCTACATGCACCTGTTAGGTATTTGCAGACAGCAGTAAGACCTGTCCAGTCTTCTCTTTTCATGCTGGACAGACTCAGATCCCTCAGCCTCTCCTTGTGTGTCATGCTCCAGCCTCTGCTCCAGCCTGTGCTCACTCTAGCTGTGTGCTGCTGGATTCACTCCAGCTCATCTGACTTCTTTGTACTAGGGAAGCCCCAGCTGGAAACAGTGCTTGAGCTGCAGTCCCACAACTGCTGAATAGAAGGGAAGATCCCCTTTTCTTGATTTGCTGTCTGTGCCTTTGCTAATACAGCCCAGTCCACAACTGACCTTTGCCAGGTGGGCTCATGTGCAGCTTGAGGTCTACAAGAATCTTCAGGTCCTTTTTTGCAAAGCAGGTTTCTGGCCAGCTTCCACCAGTCTGTCCTGGTGTGTGGGGTTAATCTGTTCAGGACTTTGTATTTGCTTTTGTTGAGCTTCATGAGGTTTCTGTCGACTTCTTGAGGTCCCTCTTAATAGCATCTCTGCCCTCAATGCATTTCTGGTGGCATTGACTTTCCTGGAGCTGACCTCCTAACCAGTCTTGCAGTTACCCAAACCTCCAGAAAAGCCTTAATTTAAATAATCAGAAAATATTTGATTGCTAGATTTTAGAAGTTGAGACTTTTAGCTCCCTTTTTTTTTTTTTACAAGGTGTGGGAGCTTTTAGTAGTTAAACAATTAACATTTCAAAGATGCACAGGAACAGAGGGTTTTCCCTGGAGGTGTGAGTGATACAGGAGAATGATGACCCTGTTTGGGATTCAAATTCAGCCTTTGAAGCTGGTGTATCAGTAACGTGTGAGTATTACCATTTCAAAGCATTTTGTACAGCAGAGCTAAAATAGAACAATTCTCAAAAAAACTAGGGGATTCTGAATATTCAGGCCTCAGCTGAATAACTGAAGACCTGAGTGACACTGTTTTATTGCTTCCCCAAGTATCTTGAGCATGTAAGTTGTGGATGAGCAGAGATACTGGAGAAGGTGGTCAAATTTGCTTTCAGACACATGGCCAGCTCTTAAAAATAGAAAGTTATTAACTGCAAAAGGGGCAAGTTGCTGATGACAATTTGTTGAATGAAGGTATTGAAGGAATGGTCTGAGATCACTGCACTGAAGAAGGAACATTTCTGAGTTGTGTCCTGGAGGACAGAGGAAGAGAACTGGAGAAAAGACAAACCAAATGCTTCCATCGAGTAGAAAAACTTTGTATCTATGGGGTCTGTGACCAGCACAATGGATGTCACCATATTTGCTAGTGGTACCATTGCAGATTAGGCACCTGTGGGATTTTTCAGGATCACAGATTTAGTTTTGCCATCAAATATCCAAGTGCTTGCTGGATTATTCTAAAATAAACTGCTACTTACTGTCTTTCAAGACTGCATCTCTGTTGTCGTACATAATTAAGTGTCAAAGTGTTTATGAAGCAGCTGCTCAGGCAAGGTCTGTATGTAGTACTGGCACAGGCCACAGTGTGACAATATTACACTGCATTTACAATTTTAATTGTCTTAACTATTCAAGGTGTCTTCCTTTGATCTGGATTACTAGGGTTTAAAAATCCCTTGTTAGACTTTCATTTCTGCTTTGTTTGCAAAATAAGCACCTGTGTTCATATGCACATCTCTGGTAGCTTTTTTTTTTGGCTTTTATTGCATATCTTTGCTTGTTTGTTTAAGAGGTTCCAACTTTAGAAAGGCAGCTGGGATAAAGCAAAGGCTTCAGTCAACCACAAAGTTTTGTAGTTAAAGATGCTTGTGCCTTAATTTTGCAATATTTTCTGATCTAATGGGAGCTTGCATTCTCTCTTTTGTGGATGAACTGAGAGGGATTCATTCAACCCTCAGGTTTCTTCAAATATTTGCATTATTAATTTTCAAGTGCCTTTGGCTTTTATTTAAATTAATAAGCTAATAGGAACATCAAAAAGCCACAATTTCTTTTTCACAAGCAGCAAACATAGTTTTAGACTACAACATTCTTAGAGAAAACAATGCCCATTAAATATGTTTGTTTTACAAATAAAACTAGTCTGAGGGACTCAGCTCTCTCCAATGGTAACTTCTGAGGCTGGAAAATGTAATTTCATATTGAGATACTTAAATTTAACAACTATTTTAGCCCATCTATCTGATAGAGAAAATGTTTGACTCAGGTCTTCTCTCTCAGTTAAAAATGTCTGGAATATCCCAATTTCATAAACTTTCCACTTAGAGAAATGAGAATTAATGTAGCTCTTGGTGATTCACATTTAGTCTTACCAAGTTTTAAGCAGTTCAATTTTCTTTGACGGTTACTGCTCCAAATTTGCGTCAATGTGCGGAATCTGCCAAAATGATTCCTGCTTCTCTCTGTCTGCATTCCTGCAGCAGATGGTCTGTATCTTCCTCCCCCAAGGAACTTTCAGCAGTGGCTTGTGCATGAGGGCTGACACAGGGATGATTTCTTATTACACAGGTGTAAGACCTTGAGTTATGTATAAGATCATGGTTAAATTGTTTAAGGAAAGGAGGAATTTGCTGAAGCTCCCAGGGTTCTATTGCCCTGCAGCTTGTAAACCACTCCATCACCTACTGGGCTGCTCATTGAAAAGCTTTATCTGAACTGAATCTGTGCCAAGGTGATGTCACACATCAATATTTGGACTTTGGGAATGCTGCTGTGTTGCTGACTTCAATCTGGGCGTGCTTCCTTTTAGGTGGTGCCAACACTGCGAACCATGTGGCACCTCGGCCATCAGGTTATAGTCTCCTACGAAGAGGAGGGGCAACTGGAGAAGCACTGTGAGCTGTGGCCCCCCATCCCATACTGGTGGGGAAACAAAACATCCACTCGTGCCCTTATCCGGTATTTGGAGCGCATGAAGCGGATGGGCCGCCCAGGTAGGCACAGGGAGCTCACTCAGAGGAGAGGAGGGGCACCTAGAGCAATGCAGAACAAGTAGGAAGTTGGGCAATTGTTGCCTTATGGGATATAACCACCCTATGTGTGCTCTGTGCCCATGGCTGCTGAGTGCTCTGCCCACCCCTGGGTGAGTGTGACTGTCCTTAGTGGTGTGGACACTCTCAGTGTGTGCACACACAGACTACAGAGATTGTGGCAGCCACCTGGCTTGTCTGACCCACAGAAAGGGAGCCCTTGGTGCAGACCAGCTGGCTCGTGGCTGCTTCCTCAGCCCAGTGCTTTAGGCAGCACAGATGGTGAGAGAAGTGCATTCCACTAGCCTTGGTGTGAAAGGAAGCCCCTACAAGGTTTCTCTCAGGGGAGCCCTTATCACTCTCTACAGCTACTCGAAAGGAGGTTGTGGCAAGGTGGAAACTGGCCTCAGGCTCTGCCAGGGGATGTTGAGGTTGGAGATCAGGAAGGATTTCTTCACTGGAAGGGTGGTTAAGGACTGGAATGGGCTGCCCAGGGAGGTGGAGTCACTATCCCTGGAGTGTTCAAGAAACAACTAGATGTGGCACTTGGTACCATGGTTTAGTTGTCGTGGTGGTGTTTGGTCTAATGTTGGAGTCGATCTTGGAGGCCTTTTACAAACTTTGATTCTGTGAGACAAGAGCAGTACGAGAAGGGTGTAAGCTGCACATTAAGCAGCAGCACTTAAGCATGCTGATGTGGTGTAATCTGACAGAGGCTCAGTTCAGAACCTCTGACATGGCTTTTGAAGTGAATGCACAGGGTGGTGATGGGGGAGCTGCTCAGAAATGCACTCCCCCAGCCCTGGGTGGGTGCACCCTGTGCTCCCATCCATTGCAGAGGAAGGCTTAGCATTTGGCTGTAAACCTCACAGAAACAAACAATTTACAGAGGAGGAATAGTCAGTGGAGAACCTTTAGGCTACAATGCATAACTGGACAAATTTAGCTAAACTGGAATGTTTGGATAACCGAGCGTGGCTCAGAAATTTTTACAGCATGCAGTTGCAACAAGGGGAATCAGTTGTAGGGACAAGAAACAATATAGAAAGAGTGTGAAGTTAGTATTTTAATGATCCCCACTGGAACGAGATGTGAAGGTAATGCAATACTGAGAGTTTCTCTTCTCCTAAAAGAACATTTAATGTGTCACTTTCTGATTTTTGTTTCAGGAAAATTCTTTGTGGCAGGGATTAACCTTACTGAAAATTTAAGGTATATTCTTGTACACCCCTTTGGATCACTGAAGAAAATGACACTCCAGAGTCTTCCATGCTTGAAAATCTGGATAAAGCAGCAGTATCCAGGACCGAAAAAAAAGTGTATTAACATCATTGCTGGAGACTTTATAGGAAACAATGATTTTGTCAAAGATGTGATAGAACTTAACACAAAAATTAATCCTCCATCACACTGTCCAAGTGAAGTGGAACAAATAGCATTTGATTCTCAGCTTCCTAATCTATGAAAAGTTGAAAAGGCTTTGTCGGCATTTATTGTGCCCTGGTGTAAACATCCTGAATCCCATAAAGGTCCAATTAACTTAAACCAGGAATGCTTTCAAGACTCAGTTGGAAAAGGTCTCTCAACATCATCAGGTTTTGAGGCCTTTGGATGGAAAAGAGAGCAGGTGTACCTTGCTGGAGTCTCTAGAGAGCTATGGTATAGGTGTAATTTTTTGGAGGTGCTTTGATTCTGTAGCAGCTAGCAATACTTACAAGTCCCAAAAGCTCAAACTTATTTTTCATAGGACTAAGAAGGAGGAAAATGTCAGTAGTTGCATGATTTATCTTTAAAGATTTTATCTTTCTTATAATTGTAAGGATATTCTGCACTACTTGCAACCCAAATTCTTACTCTTTTATATCATTTTGAAATGGACTTGTCTGTTTTCATAGTTTCTGTTAAATAAACAAAGGAACCGTTAAAAAATATTCTTGATTTATCAGAGGTACTGCACTGACAATCCAGTGTGAAATGATTTTATGTATACACCAACGTGCTGAGTATCGGTTGTATGCTACCTTACAAACAAGGTAGCCCCAAAATCATTTGGAATTTTTAAAGAGGTAATTGAATTTGCACTTAGTCATGCCAGTTCTGCTGGGATAGATATCAAAACGAGGCCCTTACACAGTTTGTCTGTGGCAGTTAAACATTTTACTAGGTGTTGCCTAAGTATGCCTTACATTGAAAATAAACACAGAGGAAACAAATTCCTGATCTTAACTTAAACTGCCCTAGAAATACAGATTCTGGACTTCTACCATGCTCATTTAGGGTTTCACATCTGGTCTTTTATTAAGCTATTTTAGTAGCTCTAATTATTTTTCCTCTCACTAAGTAGTTTTTGCATATGTCAAAACTAAGAGGTTTAAGCTATTTCCCATCGCATACTAATTCTGTTTTTCTAAATGAACTGTGTAATAACAAATCATCATGAAGGCAAGAGAAATGTCAAGCATCAGGACTAAAACAAAACCAATTATTGTGTAAAGTTCACTATGCAACTTCTTCTGTATACCTCACTTTTTAGATGCACTTTATATGCAAAAGCTAAATTCAGATGTCTGCTTATGTTTGCAGAAGTTTTTCTGCCTATCTTTTGTGCCTTCTTTTGTACCCTTGTAATTCTAATAAAACTTGATGTCTCTGTAATATGGCGTAAAATAGTTTGGTTTCTCCTTTCTGTGATACTGTTTTATTGGTTCTCAGTAATAATTCATAACTTAAGAAATGGATCTGTTGTGGTTGTGGGTTTTTTTTTCCTTTTGTTTTCCTCTGTGAAAAGGTTTTCTGTACTTTAAACACTTTCTCCAAGAACTGACAGAGTAGTAGATATTGTGAATAAATTACTGTAGGCAAGAAAACTGTATGGGCAAAAGATGTTCACAGCTAACTTTATTTAATGCCTTAATTTTTTTTTTCTTCACTGCAACAAGACATGGCAGTTATTTTTACTTACATTCATACATTCTGCTTGAGCACATATTTATCTTCATTATTTATATACGACCAACAACATTTTGTTCTCTAATTTTCATTTTCCAAAGACCATCTGAAACACCTTAACTATAATAAATACTATTTTCTTCTGAAAAAGACAATAAAAAGCTTTATTTATATGATACAAGAAACTTGGTACTTTTTTCAAGGTTAAGTCAGATGCCATTCCATGCGTTTGAGGTCCTCAGCTTATAGCCAGCAACAAGATTAACATAAAAAATTGAGTGCTGTCCTGGTACTTGCTGACAAAATTAAGCTCAAAGCACTTATTGTTTCCATACAGAAGTTTTCTGAAACAGCGTCCGTTTCTAAAACGCGCCAAAAACATCATGAGGGAAAGAAAAATAAACTATTCAGCAGTGAGACTAACAGGTCATTCACTTCATTTCACATCCTCTTGAGGAGATCAGTTTTTTCTCCTAGAACAGGATGCAGTTTCATGACATGGAAATCTTGCTGCTGGGAAAGAGGTTTCTGTATCTGCCAAAAGCAGAACTGCCCATTATCACCTTCACCCTGGCTGTGCCCTCTTCAGGCATGACCTCTACTTCCTGAACTGTTGCTTCTTTATAGAGCCAGCTGTAAATGCAAAAGCATATTAACATCTTAAAAGTACAACACACTGCACAAAATGTGATCTTTGCTTCAGGTCAGAAGGTTCCTATCTAGGTAACACTTCAAAAGATGAAGTGCTTCGCTTCACTTCTCTAATGGGGTTATTTTTTTGTCAATAGGTTGCAAAACATTGATAATTATCTCTGTTATTCTTAATGCAGATTAAAATTAGTATTATATGATTTGAAAAGTTTAAGACATGAATCATTAACTGTTTCATATTTCTCCTAGTCCTTCATATGATTCAGAATTATTTACCTTAGCTGAGGTCCCTCTAAGTTGATGTTAACTGTTAGAATCTTCTTCCCTGTCACTGCCAGTATTTTTTTCTCTATTTCTTGTTTCAGTTCTTCTAAACCATGCCCATGCAGAGCAGAAACAGCTAAAGCATTTTCTTCAGCAGGTTTATACCTGAAAGAAAATTAATTGCCAGCACATTTGTTCATGAAGATTAGGTTGTGAAAATATTCCAAGCACGGACAATTTAACTGAGTTACTTTGTACTGACACCTTCTACAGAGGCCACTTCTTGTATGACTCAAGTGATTTCTTTTGTAATTAAAATATAATTAATTCTTTTTCAGACCATAGTTACATATGTAAAAGACGGAGAAACACTATTAAATATATTCTGAAGTGTGTGATCTCTTTTCTAGACTAAGAATTAAAAATCTTCCAGAACATAAGAAATGTTTAAGTACACTTAGCATCTCTAGCTTACCTTTCTATCAAATCCACTTTGTTATGAACTTCAACCATTGAGTCCAGTAAATGGCTAGGAAGATTAAGATTCCTCAGAACTGACAGAACAGTTGCTTTCTGGAGGATGGTTTCTGGATGAGTTATATCCCTCACATGAACTATCAGATCCTAGCAAAGATCAATATACATCTGTTACCAGGTTGTAGAGACAGCATACCATTTTTGCATTGATAATTAATGTAAAATACTTTCCTATTTGATAATACACTGGCAAATTAGCACTGTAAAATTAATTACTAAAACAATATTAAACTACTGTTTCTTAGATCATGATGGAAGAAAATCTGCAGTGGCTTAGTCTTCCACCTCTAGTGAGTACAAATTGCCTCCCACAAAACTGAAGGAAATGCTGTCAATCAAGCTAGTTACAGAGTCAGATTTCAAATAATAACCAATCCATTTTCTTCAAAGCCAAGGCTTTGTAACAATAAGGCTTCAAGAACAGATTAAAAAGAGTGATCTCTTAAAAAAAGCTTTTAGAAGAGCAATGGCTGCAAAACTGTTTCAAAAACAGAGGGGGGAAAAAAACCTCCACGTAACTTGTAATTCTATTTTTACATTCAAAATATAGATTATCCTTATGCTTAGCTCCCAGGATACTGTTACTGATACTTCACTAAAAAGCTTTATACAAAAATTACCAGTTTCAAGTATATATATAATGTTTGCCATGATAAAACCCAAGCAACCAAACTCAGCATTTGCATTCAAATTGTTTCATCATCTTTGCTCAAGACATTGTTTTAAACTTTTGAAAAATAATTAGAAGTGAAAAACAGGATGGTTTCAGCCAGGTTTTGAAAGCCTTGCTATTACATGGTGAAGTCCAATGTTTAGCAGCATTCTGTGATCTAGCTACCACTGAATTTCATTGCCTTTCATAATACAGAGTTTTTGTTTGAATATCTGTGTGTATGTATGCAGCTTTACACTTTGTTATAGCACAGGGAAACAACTTTTATGAGAAAATAATTGCTAAAGTACATTTATATTTATTACATGCTGCCTGCATCACATCAAAATCACACATTTATAGCTCTAAAGGAAACCTTAAGTTAAAACCAGGTAATTTCAGATGCTTTATTTAATTTTTAACTTCCAGGAAAGCTAGACTCACTTAGATGCACTGTTGAGATATTTTATCAGAAAAATCTAGTTTATCTGGTTTAAGTATCATGGAGATGGACACATATACTCCAAATAAGCCCTTTCTGAAATCCCTTCATAACTGTATGTTCTGCATAAAAAAGTATCAGAAAATTAAGATATTTTAAGACATATACATCATTACCTCAGTTTACTATAGTCAGCCGGATACTTTGGTAAGAACAGCATCTCAATTAACTTCCCCTGTTTTGAAAGAATGAGGATTATCTAAAAAGAAATTAATTTGATTTCTCAATTTTTATGGTCAACTACTTACTGAGTAAGCTACTTCTTCTAGTGTAGCTGAAAATGACTCAACCAGATTATGTGGAAGATCAGTCAGAAACCCAATGGTGTCAACATAAATAACTGCCATATGTGAGGGCAGATAGCCAGCATGGGCTGTAATATCCAGAGTGGCAAACAGCTGATCCTTGGGTTGAATTCCTGCTTCCCCAGTCAAGGCTTTGATCAAAGTAGTTTTTCCTAATTAAATAAAAAGGACAAGATTTTAATGGCTTTTTGCAAGTAAAATTTAATTTGCAACTCTCAGGTGTAATGTGTGATGTAACATATATTTTTACATCTGAGTTGTTTAATTGTAGCTTGTGACCAGTTATCTATATGATGTTAGGATATCCAAAGACAATCTTACGTTTTATAACTTGGAATTGGTTTTAAGGTCGCATATGTAATCACATACTACATCTACAGCTGTGCTGTGAAATCTCAAGATGATCAAAGACTGATTCTACCTGCAAAGTGACCTACCAACATCTCTCACCTGTC
Organism: Tychaedon coryphoeus; assembly: GCA_013398595.1. Classification (NCBI taxonomy): domain Eukaryota; kingdom Metazoa; phylum Chordata; class Aves; order Passeriformes; family Muscicapidae; genus Tychaedon; species Tychaedon coryphoeus. The sequence continues at coordinate 1,337,647 of WBND01000062.1, forward strand.
AGACTCTGAAGAGCACTGCCATAACAGCATCAGGAAGCACGCACTTACACACCCCTCAGTGCTTCTGTTGTCAAATGAAATAATTTACTTGCTAAATAAAAAAAATAGAGGGAAGTGCTAGTAATATATACCTTATTAGGCTGAGGCCTTTATTGAGCATTTCCTCATGAACATAATACTAGAGACATTTATTTGACTCAATGAATATTTCATATAATTAGTCATTAAAGTACTCAATATATAGCTTAATTAAAGTATTTCAATTATGTGCATACAAAACTGTTTTATATCTGTATCTATCTAGATATTTGAATTTTCAGTTTGAAAAGTATGGAAGTATGACATTTAAGAAAAACATACAGTATAATCCAAATCTTTGAGTGTACACGTCATAACAAAATAAGTTCAAGATAGATTTGTTTTTTAAAAGATGTTGACTAAGACAATGAAATTGTCTTAAGATCATCCAACCTGAAAAAAGTGTCAAGTCCAAAGTCTATTTATGCCTTGAGTAATAATTCACTTGTGTAAGCTAAAAAAACAAACCAAACAAAAAAAAAGCAGGAAAAAAACACTTTAGCTTTCTTTAGATTCTCCTAGGAACACATCTCAGAATGCTACACGTAATCCATGAAAAGCTACAGTGCTCCTTAAGCAGCTTTCTCAGAGATCAACAGCCAGCTCTCATCTTCCTATGCCTCGAGTCCTCATGGTGATGTGAACACCCATGTACTTTTCTGTACCTATTCTGATCAAGTAGTAGAGATTCATACAAAGGGACATTAACAGTGCAGTCTTCAGCACTGTAGATAAAATCTTTTTGGCACAATAGGTGCTAGGCATTTCTCCAAAATACGTCTTTGAGACTGAAAAAACCAAACAGCTTAATTTGCTTTCCTAACTACATCCTAACTGACAAATATTCATTGCACAATTAAAAAAACTAATTAAAATACAAAGCCTATGCACACACAAATGAGAATCTGGCTAGAGTTCCTAATTAAAAATTAGACAATATAAGCTCTTTTGTGTTATGATTTCAGGAGGTTTTGCTCACCACAGTTGGTATAGCCCATTACCGAGACCATCGGGAACTCGCATTTTCTGCGCTGAGTCCTAAGTAAAGCCCTTTTTCTCCTTAGTTTCTCCAGGGCATTCCTAATTTTAAGTTCTCTTTCTTTCAAGACGCGACTCTGTGTTTCTAGAAATGTTTCACCTGAAAAATACAAATGAGTCATTGGCAGAATAGTTTACAAGATAAACTGTGAAGCAAGTGAGTTAGCACTAGGGCTTGTGAAGTTAAAAATAAGCCACTAAACCCATGTATTCTTGCCTAAGAAAGTGAGTAATTATAAATCATATGCTAACCACTCTAAAATATCCATGTACACTTATGAAAAATCCCTGTGGCAGGCAAATAGTTTATCCTTGACCACTTACTGACCAAAAAACGTGACCAGTACAGACCCAAATCTTATTATTTAACTTACTTTCCAATACGTTTTTGTACATTTGTTTAATTAGAGGAAGAACACTGTTTTTCCTCCTGACCTCCTCCAAATAAAATAAGATGCAATTAAATTTGTTTAAAAGCTATGGGGGAAAAAAATACTCTAATTAATGAGAATATTTAGACTTTACCTGAGCCCATGATGTATCTTGAACCACCTCTCTGCTGATCTCGCTGAGACGCCTCGTTTTTCAGATTTGACCTGGAAGCAGAATAACAGTCAATTAGAAGCAAGTTTCTTTAATCCAGTTGTACCAAAATACCTAAAAACTGTGAAGCAGTAGTGGAATTCTGATAGTACAAATAAAACCACAAAATGACTGAGTAGTAAATAAAATCTGCTCATGGCAAGAAGCCTGGAGAAAAATATCCAGATTCTTCTGGCTCAACATTTATGCTTGAAAAAGCATACAACTCTCTTGGTAAATTATAATTGCTATTCTGAAATTTCGGAGAGCCAAATGTACCTCTAAAACATCCACATAACTAAAACATAACTCCCATCAACTGCCATGTACACATTTCTATGCCCCATAATGCAGAAATGTAGAAATTTTAAATACAAATTAATCTTCCTTGTTTATGGCTTCCCTTATGAAACTCAACAATTTTTTATATGGGATATACATATCCAATTCCTACATATTCTTGCAATCCATCTCATGTCTTAGAAAGAACTGGGATCTTTTAATGAAAAATACATTTTGTAAGATTATTGAACACATTCTGGTTTTCCCTGTCAGCAGGGGAAAAAGCAGAAGCTTAAAATAATGATGTTATAGTAAATAATTCTGTGCTCTAATCAATCACTGAACACCCTATGTATTTTTTCTTTAAAGTAAATATTGCTGGAGTTTTGTTACTGTAAAGAAATAATCACTAAAACATGTAGATATGTGATTTGCACAGCCCCAGGTACCTGAGAAGTGGAATTTCAGCCAATGCTATCTGCAGTTTTGCTTCTTTCGTCTGGGCGTTACAGCGAAAAATGTGAAGTACCACGGTGTATCTGTCAAAGACTTGCACGCCCCAGGCATCTTCTAGTTCTTTCTTTAGCCATGTAAGACAAAATAACCAAGATGTCTTCTGTCCCCCACAGTATCACTAGATCAATTACCACACAGCAAGTACAGTTAGTTAGCTGATGGACATTTGAACTCAGAGGATCTCAGGATTCCACTGCAATGGATGGGCAATCATTATGAGCATGTAAAGTCAAAAACTGGTTGCTCAGAAAGAGAGGAGCTAAAGAGAGTTTAGAAAGTAGAACTTCATGCCTAGGCCCATCAAATTCAGTGAGAATCCTTCTGCTGCCCTTTATGGATTCTTGCAACAAGTCTTACAGCAGATCTCAGAATCAAGAATGTCAGTGGTTAAATCCTTATAAGAAATAATTATGAAATACTGAAATGGGAAAGGCTAGGGCTAACATAGGAAAGGAAAAACAATTACTGAACCTTGCAAACAAATTGAGAGGAATGAAGGAAAATTATTTAATAGCGACCTTTTAATGAAATACTTAATAAATCCCCAACCAACCAAAACCCCTCATCCTTGCTCTAACTCAGCAAAAGACACTTAAAACATGCAGTAGTTCCCTTATGCCATCTCTAAAATCCAGAATGCTTGTATACATGTTCTCAAACACTTTCTTAAGTCAGCCCTGTTTTATTCCTCTCAAGATCTATATTTGTGAAAACAATTTTAAGCAAATCTAGTACTAAAAGAACTCATACTATAAAATAAAGAATTTTATTAAAAACTAGGAAATTTAAATGAAATATTTTCAACTTCCCTTCATGAACAAATGGAAGCACTTTAATAACTTGAATCTGTTAGAGGTATTAGTCATCTCTTCATTTTACAATTAGAAAAACCATTTGAAACTACCAGCAAAGCATTAATGTTTGCTTGCAGAGTTTGCATACACTTTACACCCCGCATGATGCTGCACATACTAAAAACTACAAAAAATTTTTATTTCAGTTTGTCCAAGAGTATCTGTAGTTCATGTACCAGTTGTTTTACTGCCAGTGTTAAAATAGTGAAGTATGCTGCACCCTCAATGCTTCTTTTTAAGGTTTAGGAATGAAAGTTTAAGTATTTGAAACATTCAACTGTAAGCTTGTTCTGAATTTACGCCTCATATTCAAAATACAATTCAGCATTCACAGCATAGGGAAAAAATATGCTTTCCATTATAAATACAGAAACTTGAGAATATAGCTAATCTAAACTGTTAAAATTCTTCATAACAAGAGCTGTGTTAACACCATCATTTTGCAAAAACTACCTTGAATAACTTTTCCAACATTTTAAATAGGGCTAGTGTCAAATGTAGGAGCAGAGTCTATAACAAATTATACTTAACTGCTGGAAAATTTCATGCACAAGTTCTGCAAACATGTATCAACTGGACAAATGCAATTGGTATTAAGATTCCTTTCAACAAAACTCAGTTCTGGTGCAATATTAACATTTGCAAATTCAGAATCTTAACTGACCACTTCTCCTAACATCAACAGCTTCCAAACAATACTGACGCAAAGAATATTATTTGATATTATATTTAATTACCTTTGTTACTGAAGATATTCTTTCCACATTCAAGAAGACAGCTGTCACATTGGGCAATTTTTTAATCTTTTCTAAAAGATGGATAATGATTGCAAAATAGAGGGTTAAATGTCAATTCTCCTTTTAAAATGCCCAGACTATTAACCATTTTGCACTGAGCAGAATACTCATAAAACATCAAATGGTACCATATTCTTTGTTCATAGAACAGTTGTAATTGCTAATTTAGTACTGTGCCAAGAACAGCATCAGTTTCACTTACGTCAATCACATAAAGTTTTAAGCTGCCTCACACATTTTCAGTGACCAGAGGTTATGTCTATTCTGCATTGCTTTTGTAACCTTAACAATTCTTTCACATTTATGCAAACCTGCACGATGGATAAATAAAATTCTCCCTCTCTTCAGCTTTCACACCCATCTTTGAACAGTTTGGCTGCAAAAGTCTTCCATTTAGAGTGATGCAGTGGTGAAAGATCTCAGTCCTTACCTGTCAAAACCTGAAAGTTTCCTTTGCCAAAAACAAACTTCTTGTTGGGATTTCTTGTAGGAAGAATTATTTTATCTACAACTGTCCAGTTCTGAAGAGTATCTACAAGAGCAACGGCTTCTGCAATCTGTAATTCAGCTACAGGAACACAATAGAAAAAAAAAATTATAATGTACCATCATAACTCTGCTCAGATCTCAACAATTACAGTACATGCATGAACACGAAAAGACTAAGCTACACTGAAATTCTTTTAACCTCCAGCACAAGAAGCAAAGTGTCTTATCTCTAATCAGAGTAATTGAACAGTTTGATGCAATTTTATCACACAAAACATCTTTCTGACAGTATACATTACTTCTGTGGATCTTGGTTTAGGAGAGTTTTAAATTGTATTGTCAGGAAAGAAATCACAAAGCTTTTGTCCTCAACAAGGGAAATGAATAACAAGCTGGAAAATCTGTTAACACTTTGGTGTTTTGCAGCAATAATTTGGGAATTACCAATACGGCATATGCTGCTGCTAACTTCACAGCCACTTACTCATAAGTGACCTGAACTAGTTTGTGACTTGCTAAAACCAGCAGATTTGAATCCTGTATTCTGGTTCATCAATTACTTTTGAGTTTTTAACATCTACACTGCAATGCAACGTTTTCTGAGGACTTTGTGAAACCACAAAGACTACACAAGAATATCAGATCAGCAATTCCAGTTTTGATATGCCAAACTTTTCCTCTTCAGAACAAATTTGTCATGTTTCTCTAGACAGCAAAACGTAATTTATATACTAAATAGTTTACATTGGTCCAAAAAGTAACATATTTTTAAAGATAATAATGATCCACTTTTTCCTCATATTGTTCATCTTTCTTGTAAAATACAGACTTCCTGTTGTATCTGTGGTGCTTCAAAAATCATTCCAAAACATTTGTTCAGACTTCAGGCTCTTCATCTGGAGGGCCTAAATAAATGGAAAGGGACCACTGCTATTTTTCTGTATGTTTGGACAGAAAGTTGCCTTCATATTTTACCTACTTTTCAGTTGTAAAATTACATCACATCAATTCTGAAAAGGTTTAAAACTTCATTCTGCAAAGTGCCAATTTGTTAGTTACCAGCGCTAATAAAACTCGACATGATTTAGGTTCATCATGTAATAAATTGGAATGAAAGAGTAAGTATATATAAACTGTCTCTTGCCATCCAGAGAGACATGGACAGGCTCAAGACAGTGGGCACACAGAAAAACAGTGAGGATCAACAAGTGCAAGGTCCTGCATCTGGGTCAGGGCAATGCCCCAGTATACTGATACAGGCTGGGGGATGGACAGATGGAGAGCAGCCCTGCTGAGGACTCGGGGGTGTTGGTGGATGAGAAGCTGGACATGACCCAGCACTCTGTGCTTGCAGCCCAGAGAGCCAAACGTGCCCTGGGCTGCATCCAAAGCAGCATGAGCAGCATGCTGGGGGGGGATTCTGCCCCACTGCCCTGGGGAGACCCCACCTGCAGTGCTGCACCCAGCTCTGGGGTCCCCAGCACAAGACAGTCCAGAGGAGTGCCATTTAAGATGATCAGACACATGGAACCTCTCCTATGACAAAAGTCTGGGAGAGCTGGTGTTGTTCAGCTTGGAGAAGGCTCTTGGGAAGACCTTTTTACAGCCTTTTAGTACATAAAATGAGCTTTTAAGAAAGGTGAGCACAGACTTTCTAGCAGGATCTGTTGCAATAAAATTAA